>FIZT01053905.1:0-10202 GCA_900065295.1 Paracoccus marginatus
TATCTTCGGAGTTTATCTACCTCCAAGAAATACCAAATTCTCTATATATAATAGAATTTGCTTACCTACTCGATTTGCCTATTAATTTCGACGAAAGTTTTAATCGAACTTTTCAGAGCTTGTAGGACAACTTTTTGAACTTTTTTTTCACCCTAAACCTTCTCCTCGCCGAGCTCTATCCAACGATACCCCCCTCTAAGCAAATCACGTGGTATCTTCGGAGTTTATCTACCTCCAAGAAATACCAAATTCTCTATATATAATAGATTTTTCATATTTTGTAATGTACCTTATAAAAATATCACAGCTGTAAAGTATGAAAAAACAATATCCTTGTACGTGTAAGTACGTATTGAACTATTCATTAGAACTAATATTTTGAGAAGCATTCAAAAGTAAGTCATGAACTTCTTTCAAGTAACTTATTTGAGATCGCACAGTGCTCAGGTATTGAGGATACGACAATGAATTGTTCTCTTGAGGATGAGGTTCAATTCTGTTGGGTGCTACTGGTAGTGGTAGATACCGTTGACTACTAGCGCTTTGCTGATAACATTCCATTGCTGTTTTCTGTATCAACATATGGTAAAAATGAATCATCGGATCCTTGATTTACTTTCAAATTTCAAATTGATATAATCTTACCAAGTTGTATTCAATTTGATCACAAACAGCGAAGAATTCCTCGATAGATTTATCAAGACGAGGTATTTGAGCATCGTTTGCTTTTCTGTAAAATAATCAGCACATAAATGAATCATAATGTTTATGAAGTACAAATTCAGTAATCAATTTTACGTACAAAGATCCGGAATCGATCAAATTATTCGCTTGAATTGTTTGAGCAGCTGTTCTTAAGGTGCTCTGTAGTTGCAATGAAAAATATTTTACGCATTTAAATGTTGAACATGCACAAGTGTAAACGGATGAAAATAAAGCAGTTCAGAATACTTACAGAAAGAATATCTCTCAACTGAGAAGTCAGAATTTTTACTTTCGCAATGTTATCCATTTTATCTTGCTGTTGAGCCGGATTAGCTTGCATGTTGAAAAGGCGATGATCTTTGTTTCTATTGAACTTTAATTCTGTTGAATACAAAACTCAGAAGTTACAATTACGATTCTGCTTTCCTTTACGAGTAACAAGTACAATAAATTATAATGAAAAATAATATTATTCGAAACATAGAATTACAGGAATTTTGAACAAAAACAAAAAACGCTAGCTAAGTAATTTATTTTTTGAGTTTGTACTGAGTCAGCATTTCATTCTGCGTCGACACCTCCGCCCTCCGGCCTCAGTGTGTCGGTGGAAGAAATTCTCTTTTTTTTCGTTTTTTTTTTTGAAAGTTTTCCTTTCCACTAAATCACGAGCATACTAAAATAGCCATCAATAAAGTCATCGTGAATAATTATTTAAAAGTTATTTAGTCGCTTTAGGTTAAAATGGTGATTTAAATCAGTGAAAAACTTAAATAACATTCATTTAATTCATTTTTAAATATTTTTTAAAAATTTAAACCAGCAAAAACGCCAAAGTTGTGGTATCGTGGAAATGAAGAGTCATCGCTATCAGTGTTTCCAAATCATGTTTCCCCGCCTCCTTCGGTTTCTCAGAAAACACGTAATGTGGAAAGTAGGACGAGTGGTAGATGAAAAATTATGAACAAACGATCAAAACAATGAATTCTCGGCTCATATTCGAACTTCGTAGTTGGTAGATCTATTTCTCTTACTTCAGTTTGGTGATAGTTAAGTGAATGTGCTATGTTTCCTCGATTCGGACGGAAAAACTTTGTTGAACGAAAAGCGTTGTCTTAAATTAGACATTGAAATACTCGAATGATTATATAATTTTGTCAAATGTTTCTTCCGTATTGGAATTTTTTCTGACGTCGAGCATTTCTTCTACATGTACGTGTATGTTGATTGAGCTTCGGTAAACTTCAAGTTGAAAATTGATGGTTGATTGCTTAGTAATTTTCCACTCACACATTATTTACATTTGCTGTCAATAATGGACTCTTTTCTTCTAAACAACAATAAGTAAGTACTATTTATCATTTTCTCATTCTTTAAGGTAATGTTATCAATGTGTTTCAATTTCGAGTTTTTACTATCATCTAGGAGTATTTTCTTAATTTTAATAGTTGATTCAAGTTGATTTGGCTAGAAAACGCATTTTGTCTAGTGATCTGCCACTTGTTGGCCAACGAGGTCAATGATCTATCTGCTACTCTACTGCTCTGATTATGAAGTAACTGTTGAACATCGAAAAATATGTGAAATGTGTATCCCTATTGGTAGCTTACCTAAACTGTAAAAAAATTACGCCAAAAAGTGTAAATAAGTGAGGAACATGAAATCTTTCGATAACCAATAGAACGAATTTACTTTCGCTACGATCAAAAAAGTGGCTCTGTCGTAGAAAGTATTACGTTGAGTTGCAGAACGCATTCGCATGTTTTATGTAACGATGGTTGTTGGATTTCGTAAGGCTTAGGACATGTAGTCAAAACCAGTTCCGTAATACTCTCTACACTTTGCTGGAATAATTACGACATCTGCATCTTTACGTACAAAAAAAAAATACGATGATATGTATTCGTTACGAAGCGAATACCGACTATTTCTCGATGAAAATACGAAATAAATTGAATCGATTCAACTTATTCAGTTATCATGTATTAGTAGAGTATAACTTATTGATGCAAAGGATTTTTAAATTTCTATGAAAAAGTTGAAACTTGAATGTGAGTGATAAATTCCGTTGAGAAACTATTTTTAATCGAGTCGTTTTTGCTAAACATTCATAAATTATTTTTTCTACGCGTTGACTAAAATCTGAGAAATCATTGAAAATGTTCGCAATGTCGAACAAATCATAATTAAGGGTTACAGCCGAGTAAAGCTAGGAATATTGTACGGTTGATGCTTAGTTTAATTCCTTTCACAGGTTGTAATTTTTAGACGCACTTATTATACCCAAGGTGATAATTTTAATTGGAAAACAGTTTCTGCTGTAAAGGGAAGTTTCACGTTTGTATCGTTCGTTGACCTTTGATTAATTTTCACTATCGTGCCCATAAAAAAAAAATGGCTATCCCCAATCCCCAAATATCGGTAGGCAAACGTTCGAGTGAGTGATTTTTTCATTTTGCTTACCAATTCGAAAGATCTCGTAAAGTTGTTCTTTTTTCATTAAAATCAGATAAATCATAATGAGCGTCTGGGCTTGGGTTGAGCAATAAACAAGTAATGCGGCTTCATTGCGATAATAATTGACCGTATATACGCGGTTGAATGGTACCTACCTACATATTTCTTTGCAGGTCAACATTACCATTCGTTTGATTAATTCGATATATGCATCAGTTTCTTTATGGCATTTGCCATTGAAAAAAGACGAAGACACTTGGTTTGTGCGTCCTGGACTTGAAGTTGCTTTCACATTCAAGCTTTCAGTTGGACCAACTGTTGAAATTTTCATTTACTTCGTGTGCTACTCCTGCTGATTTCTCACTTCCCCTCTCCGCAAAAGCTTCTGTCATCACGAATATAGATTGCTGATTTGCTACGATTATTACAAATGATCAAATAAAAAAAGCGGAAATAATTGAAATGAACTTAACATGCAAGGTTTTCTTCTGAAATATTAATCATCAAGTATTTGGTTTCGTTACAACCCGTATGGTCTAAAGCACTTGCGTTTTTTGAATTTTAACTAAGAAACTGACTTGAAATTTTAATTTTGCTTATTAAATAGTGAAAAAACCTCATTGATGTGTAGGGAGTGTATAAATTCAAACCAAAATGACCTTAAAAAGTAAAACATGAGAGCATATCGATAAGTTCGCGAGTTGTACTTTTTTGCTATTATTTCGTATAGGTATATGATATGGTGATGGACTAAGTAGAAGAATAAACGTAATAATAAGGTACTATCTTACCTTAAATCAGCGCATTTTCTTTCTTCACATGTTTCATTTCAATTTTCAACGAGGCAAAGTCCACGGTATTAGTTCAATCGCGATTGAAAAATCGAAATATCACACGTCCACTGTTTCATTGTAAGTTCGTTCTATTACTGGCAATTTTTTTTCCATTTAGTTTGAAAATGATAGCGCGTATAAAATTATTGAAAATGTGCAACTGTAAGAAGACGCAAGGATAGCAGCTTCTTCGCGATTAACAATTTTTTTTCTATCTCTATACGAGGTTTTCCTTAAGTAATAGTTGTTTTTTCGCGGTCATTTTTCAAGATCAACTGTTCTACCCGTACATAAACACTAGAATTTGTTGCCTTCCTGGTTGGTTCGTTGATTAGAAATCATTTAGTCTAGCTCCGACAGGCAAACGATTACCGTGAAATGTAGCGTTTAGTTTGTTTATTTTATTTATTTATTTATTTATTTATTTCGTATCACGGTACACTACCGAAATTTGAGTTTTTATTTTCAATTACGGAGTGCAAAGTTTCCTTTTTATTTTGACGGTTTTTCCTTTCGAAATTGTAAAAAAAATTATCCTTTATACAAGTCAAGTTGAAAATGGTCTTAGAAATGCAGAACAACGTTAAAGATACCTCAAACGTCAACTTATTGTCGAATACCGTTGGTTCTAGGGGCGGTTCGGTCAAGATCACCATCACACCATGTCAACCCAAAACGTTGACCCATCTGCCGAAAAGGCCCCCGGTAGATATTGCCTTTTCCGACCTCACGTACACGGTTGCAGAAGGACGGAAAAAACGTGAGTATACATTCTGTACCGTAATAGATATCTTTACTTATACTTGATTGGAAAAAATTCCAACTATAATAATTTGAATTAGAATACCTAATGGCTAATACTTACTGAAATGAATTCGCAAAAATGAACGTTGATGTATGCACCTGTAATCATCATTATTTACATATGTACCTACTATACCTACGAATGCCGTTGGCAATTCTTAATTTGCCAGATATTATTTAATAATGTCGAATGGTTGGGTGATTTTTTTAATACATTCATAATTGCTAGACTAATATACACGAGGTGTTGCATTCTCGCTCTGATTATTCGCATGGCATATCTAGTGTCACATCATGGATATCAAGTGTTGGCTTGTGGGTTGGCTTAGTTTTCTGTGACGTTACGCGATTGTTGGAAATGATAATAAATTAGATTGTATAAATGTATGTACGATCCTGCATTAATATACCACTCACAAATTCATAATCAGTATACTAGTAAATTGACCATCGAAAGAAATATATCGCATAAACAATGCCTCGTGCAATATAATGTATTCTCAATTTTTCATTGTCGTTGTTCAATACGGTATCCACATTGGTGACTTCCATATTCGCACGATGATGTATTTCTAATGATTGAGGTGATAAAACGGTTGAGACGATTGATGCGATCGCAGTTTGGCCACATTTTATCAATTTATTAGCAAGTAGGTATTCGAAGTGTTGCGGAAACGAGAAGGTTAAATGACGACATAGCCTTTGACGAAATGTTCCCTTGTAACAGTAACGATGAAAGCATTATTTTTGCATCTTATACTCGTAGTATCGATCAGTACAAAGTTTACCGTGAACTCATTGCTTTAACCAATTTTTATCAACATATTTAAGTGTAGGTATTAACGTATGTAGGTACGAGTATTATCTAGATTATAGTATTGTGAATAGGATGCATTTGTAGGTACTTATGAATTATTGAGCCCTCATTATAGGCTACGTCGCTTCAGTTCCAGCAACGTTCCAGAAGTAACGTTCTTACTTAGTATATTCTGTTATGAATACAATTCTTTGTGACGTAACAGAAATTAGCCAGTTTTTCTACGTATACTTTTCTCAAGGTGTGAGACTGTCTACTGGTCATACTAGAAGTAATGGCGCGTGAGCAAGTTTTGGTTCTTTTACCACAACACAAGATTCTAACAAATATCATAAATTTTTAGATTTGTGATATTCTAAAAAAAAATTGACGGGTACTTTTTCTCATTTTCGCAACTTTTCAGAAATAAATGTTGCCTTGTGAACTTGGGATTGTGATCATTGAGGGTCATATTTTCGAAACAATTCTGTGAATGTTAATTTAACAAACAGTAAATAGCTTATCGATATTCGACACGATGACGTCTTCAAATCGAATCAAATCAAAGGTACAACATAACAGTATGGCAGTTGATTTAAATACAATCACCGAATACTTACAGAGAAATATTTCTCTGGTCACGAACGACGATATCATCTCGTGTATGTAAAGTTCATTCGTTAGATTGAGTAAAAAAAAACACATCGAAAACATTCTGAAAAGATACCTCTAACTATTAGGTAAAAATTTGAGTTTGAATAAATGTTGCGAGAACAATCGAATGTGCTGATGTGTAATTGCAGCTTATAATACGTGTAGCAAGTTAGCAACCAAAATCAAGGTTTATAATAATATTGCTCGGAATTTTTTTTCGCAAATCAACGCATACATTACCGTGATGATGAAAACAAATCGGGTCTTATGGTCTGTTAGCAAAGCGTTAGATATCATCTCAATCACACGCGCGGCTTTGTAGTTGTGTTGCGTATACTCATAAAACGAGTCATTGTTGTTGAAATTACCATTATTTTAAGTAGATACGTTTGTAGTACATACATAGGTTTTCTTAGCGAGTAATTGTGGACGAAATACGATGATGGCAATAGCCCGTTAATTCGTACGTATACAGAGGCCATTATGAAGTCTTAATTTCTTTACCTATGTTTGTGTTTTAATTACACCATGTACCTATAAGTATCAAATTTCAATTGAAAGAATTAAAATTGCTCGTTACCATGTGGAGTCTAATTTTGCAGAAATGGAGATGGTTATAAGGTGTCGTATGTACGTAATTACGTATGTATGTATAGAAGATACATACCTACGTCATTTCAACGTCGTCGATCGTCTTATCAGCTTACATTTATTCGATTAACAAATCTGATTTTTATTGAATGAGTGAATTTGATGATTTTTCACGGTACTCTACCTCTATAACTTCTAGCTAGTGTCTGTACTTCCAGCTGACGATTTGAATGCTCATCTGAATGTGCCTAATGGGAATTGGGAACTAGTATAACTAAATGGCATGAATTTGGGTCTATTTATCGGGGTAATACGGTACCTTCATTATTTTATTCGCAATTTGAGATATTCATTTTAAATCATGCTTTTCATGACTTCTTTATTTCGTTCCCTAAGAGTGACTGGGTAGCTGTAAGCATAGCGTAGCGTATCGATATAGGCTTTACGATAATAGTGTTAATTAATCATTCATATGAAACATGATATTATCAGAATCATGTACCTAACCCATTTTTCGAAATTGAAAGTAGCCGTTATCGTATCATAAACACGTATTCAACGATACAGGAACGATTTTTTTGTTGTAAGTAGATTCGTTATTTTTTGCATGAAAGTTTCTTCGCGGTGTGAAGTTGATTTGATTAGATTATCGCGGCAATATGCAATTCCTTGCTGATTGCTTACGTTGTTATGTGCCCATTTATCTGTAAAATATAAGAACATCTTTTATAATGTTTAGCGTTCGCTGCTTTGCAATAAAATAACCTTTTGGTAAACCCAAAGTTCATGGCGGGTATAGAAAATGTTTTTCAACGGCTCATCGGTTGATGAATTGAGATTAATAAAAATGTCCCATGGTCAGGGTCGAATTTGAGAAATGAACGCGGAATTTATTCGTAAACAAATTATTCTACTTGCCATGCTTACATAGGCTGAACTGAAAAGTTACTTTATCATTTGTCTACATCATCCTGTTATGTAGTTGAGTGAATTCTTGGAAAAGTTCAATAGAGCAGTCACGTAGCAACGTCATCATAAGGGTGCATGCAGGCAACCCGGCGGTTTTGGCGCGTTTTGGCTCCAAATAATCTATATAAGACAATATTATTGTTTTTTTTTGCACAGTACGAAGTTTTTAAGAGAAAGTTTGCTTGTTTCTAATTTCAGTCTTGTAGTTAATCACAATAATACTCAAAAAGTTCGACGATGTTGAGAATAAGGCACGAAACATTTAATTGGTTCAGTGTTATCATTAGTTTGTTTGGAGCCAATCCTGTTGGGTCAACACGTTAGGTTGCCTACCGGGTGTTCGGTTGATTCTGGCTGGGTCTGGCCCCCTAATGACATTTTCAATGAAAACTTCTTAGGTTGGCAGTTCTGACTAATGTAAACAGATAGCCGCAATGTTGCCAACCTACGGCATTTTCATAAAAAATGTCATGGGGGGGGGGGCAGAATCAACCGGACACCCGGTACATGGACCCCTATAATGACATCAGCCGTGACTCCTCTATTCTTTTTCATTTTTGGTGATTAGAGATGTATTCTTTAGAATTGGTGAGAGAGGGAGAAAACATCATCAACTCATAGCTCTCTAAGATAGGGTGCGAAAGAAACTTCAATAATTCGAATTTTCTACATTTTAAAATAATTTTAGTTTCAAGTTAGAAGTAAGGGTAATATCATTTCGGACGAGAATTTTTCCTCGTCAGTAGTTTTTCCAATAATTCCTTCACAATACGCAGTAGGTATTAGCAAGGTGAAAAAAAAATTTCAGAAAGGCAAACCTGAAAATATGTATTTGTACGTCGATTAGGTATTCGGCGTATTCTTCAGACAGGAAATAAGTGGCGCCAATTTTAATTTAATACAAATTTACACTCGCACTCTCGTAATATAATATATTAGAAAAAAAATGCGGATAAAGATTTTGTTCGGGGACGATCGAATTCTCAATCATAAAAAATCTAAACGTTTCCGTAATTCCATGGAAGCTCGGTACGTAGCCGACGCGTAGGGTCAATTGAAATAAAGCGAATTCAAATATCATTGACGTGTAAAATAACTCCGAAGGCATCTGCCATGCCATGGAGTTCGTATACGTATAGGTCTGGCCAAACATCAAAGCTGTTAGCATTTTCATGACCGCCATGTTTGATAGATAAACCGGTATTTTTTTTTTTTCAAACCGAGTGAAAACAACTGGTTATTATTCACGACAAGGTCGACTTCTTCTTGCGGACGAACGATTAAAATTAAAAAATGATGATGAAAACGTCAGCTTTAAAATTCCATCCATGTTTTGATTTGACTTCGCGGGGCTGCTTTTCTTTTAGGCTCTAAAATATTATAACCAACCTGTACAAAATGGGTGTTCATGAATTTTTAAAATGAGTATCGATTATGTTCGTATCCACGGGTTTTCAATGTTTGCAGTTCCTATACTTACGTAGACGTACGTAGTTCGTACGCTACTATTCGCTCGTAATGACTTTTTTTTTTTGTTGAATAAATTCACAAAATCTCAAGCTTGATCCGTTGACTGCCTAATGCGAACTTATTCCAAGTTATCGTGTTTTGTCTTTGTGTCGAATCAATTTTTCAGGCCTTTATCAGTAAAGTGTTGATACTGTGTTATGGGTGGCTGATAGGAAACAACGACGCGACATAGGTCAATAGGTACCGG
Organism: Paracoccus marginatus; assembly: GCA_900065295.1. Taxonomy (NCBI): domain Eukaryota; kingdom Metazoa; phylum Arthropoda; class Insecta; order Hemiptera; family Pseudococcidae; genus Paracoccus; species Paracoccus marginatus. The sequence continues at coordinate 9,524 of FIZT01053905.1, forward strand.
GTGTCCGGTTGACTCTGGCCCCCCTAATGACATTTTTTATGAAAACGCCGTAGGTTGGCAACATTGCGGCTATCTGTTTACATCAGTCAGAACTGCCAACCTACGAAGTTTTCATCAAAAAATGTATGGGGGGGGGGGCGGAATCAACCGGACACCCGATATAGAGATTCCAGTTGACGGAAAAAATTCTGAGTCATCTCGTTCTCGTGACTTGTACCCGTTGTATGAAAAATAAGATAATATTTCTGCACGACATATCTACAAGTCAACTCGTAATGTAAATTTTAAACAACGAACGGTTTAAATTGACTGAAAACTGCGTTAAACTCCTTTACAATGGTTTTCAAGACACTTTTGTCCTAAATAAAAATCTCTATGAGCTAAAAAAATTGGGTTTCGGAGTACTTCTGATTATCGAAATGTTTAATTTTTGAAAATGTAATGGAATACATTATCCCTATTTGTCGTAACATCGTGCGATTTTCACAGTTTTGTGGCAAATTTTCCAGGGAATATTCCTCGACATGAAAAACAGTGGTAGATGGTCTAGATGCTAAGCGTATAAACTAGGGTGGTCCTCATTTATACTTGGTGAAAAAAAAAAATTCGAAATTTTTATGGGACCCCCCCTAGATTGGTGCCACTCCATGAGAAAACCCCCCACAAAAATTTTGGGCCC
>FIZT01053922.1:0-15016 GCA_900065295.1 Paracoccus marginatus
TAAACGCAAATAAGGGTTTCTCACACCATTTTGACTGGCTAAAAAGCACAAAAAATAGTGTTTTTTTCATAGGGAGAGGTGCACTTTGGGGACTATCTGCTCCCTTCCCTTTGCACCTAGGGAGCTCAAAATTTTTTTGGGATTTTTCCCACTCAAAGTAAACTACCCCACCGAATTTGGTCAAAATCCAAGGTATGTTTTTTATTTCACTCCACTCTACTGTACAAAGGTATTTAATAGAAAATGAATAATTGAATGGAAACTGCCATTTAATGGTAGATTCCTCTCTGTGACACGCTGAGAATGAATAAAATTAAAAGTTTGTTGCGAGCTGCCAAAGTGTACCTATTGATAACAGGTTCAAGTTTGGATACCGATAGAGAGATAAATATTAGGTACTCGTGCGACCTGTAATTACGCGTGTACATCGAGGCGAGTACGTATACTATATGTAGACTGTAGAGACGTACATATACGTGTCGAAGGTTCGACAGGACACTCGAAACGTGGCGCAGGTTCTTCCGCTTGTTCGCGTGTGTGCCTCTCGAGAGTCGATGCAAGGCTTAAAAGGCCCGAAAATAATCGCACGATGAAAATGAACCTATACGAGTGCCTAAACGCCTACCATGGATACGTTTTATTTTTCTCTCGCTTTATTTATTTATATTTTTTCTCTTTTTCAAATCAAGTTATGTATTGCGTTAGCTGGCACGCTCGAGTATGCTGAATAATTAAGTGAAAATGCTGTTAACCTTGGATTGTGGAAGAAATGCAGATCTTATGGGAGATGAACAGAAAAAAAAATACATCGTCTTCGCGATAATGGTTTGTACTACGATACGTGAAACCTTATGGTTTTACCCTTTGTTCGAATTGCAATTTCTGTTCGCGGTTTGACGAAAGATCATTTTTATTGAGAGAAACGTGCAAAGTAGAAGCAGAAATTAGGCTAATTAGGGCGTCGGTGCGGTCCGATAATTAATCGACACTTCTAAACATTTGCCACCTTTGCGAGAGCGGTGTACTTAGTGATAATGGTAAAGAGCAGCTCATTACGTCGTATTTAGGCCATCGAAACAGATAAATAATATCATATCTGGGGAATTTTTTTCTCTTTTTTTTATGAATTATTTGCCTTCGAGATAAACGGCCGAGCGAGTATTTTGAAATATTTTGCCCATTCTCGTAACGTCATCGACCTATATAATATTTTTCATGTTTATATTTTCCCTCGTTGTAATATTATTAAGTATATCGTAATTAATTGACCGGTACGTGTACGCGATTGGTATCGAAATCGACGGAAACGTTTGGCGATAGCGGTGCGATCTGGAAAGCCTCGTCAGATCGCCCCCCCCCCCCCCCCCCCCGGGGGGCACACCTTTTTTTTTTTTTTTTTTTGCCCCCCCCCCCCCCATTTAGGTACATTACGTATGTGGTAAGAAGCAGAATAGGTAGGTACTCACCATAGGCACGGCTCGACACATGGATTTACGGAAGAACCATAGCGTCTCGTTGGGCGTAATGCCGGTCGGGAACTTGGTACCGTCCGAAGATCCTTCCAGTTTGTTACACGGCGCTTGCCACTGGGGCAGGTATGGCAATCGATTGTACGTAGCCAGGATTCCGGATAAATGTAAATCGTCTTCGCCAGTATAGGTGGTTTCGACGTCGCCTTCGAAATCGTACATCTGTTCGGGGGCAAAAAATACGTACGTGTCAATTTCCAAGTATATATTTATAACGCCATGTGTATACGGCGCTGAGAATTAAAGCGTAAATACGAGTAAAGAGCGTGTACGTCCCCCCTCAGCCCTCCGTCCGTCCTTCTGTATTCGCCGCGTGTATTCTGTACAGTTTACATGGACATAGTACGTAGGTATTTTATTATAGTCGTACGTATACGCGATGTGTAAAAGCTCGTATGTATTTTATGGAAGCTAATGCGATTAACTCGTAATGTACATAAAGAGTGTACGTACAATGTTCATTTGTATATAGGCGACGTGCCCGACCCGGCCCGGCCTGCCACGCTCGAACGTAATCGACTTTTAAAGCGAATACGTTTAGAGTTAATTTTTCCATATTATGTATTTCGTCGCCGCGCCGAGCTGCTTCGCAAATACTTAGGTGCCGAAAGCCGAAACACCTAAGCGAAACGTAGGTATACGACGCTCGTGGTCGCATAGCTTTGGCTGAATGCGAATACAAGTTTAATATGTAAACGTGTATTATGTACCCTCACTGAAAAAAGAAAGAAAATTTATCCAAAAAAAAAAAAAAAAAAACCAATAATAAAGAGACTCCATTCGACGAAATTAGCAAAATTTACTCTAAAAGTGATCATACATATATATATGGCGCGATAATTGGCGAAATTTATTATTTTATTAATAAATTTCACCTATTTTTAGAGTAAATTTGGCGTACATTGTTGAATGGAGTCTCGTTATTATATTTTCAAATAAAATTTACCAATTTTTTAAACATATTTTTTCATTTTTCATTTTATTTTTGTCGTATATGTTTCGTTGAAAATGATGATCTAGTCGGAGGCTATGGCTTGCACGAGTGTTCTTATCGCATGTCGTGTCCCACAGCCTCGATTAAAGCAACAAAGAAAAATGATACGTGAAATGTACATATGTACTCTTCGGCTGGCTGGAATTGACCCCGTCACGTATATCATTTAAGTTGGTTGAAAAGTTTTACAAAATTTTATTTCGATGTTTATTCCTATCTTCGGAGTCTGGTCGTGCGTAAATTTACCGATACGTGTACAGTAATACGAGTGAGTTTGGCTTATGTACCAGCTACGTAACTATAGTTAACTACATATACACAAGCTTCTAGGTGGTGATGATCGTGTGGCGAACGAAGTGCAAGGCAAAAGTTTGCCCTGTTTTTGGAAGCTGTATGCCAGAAAAGAGAGACGAGAGTTTCCTGCACGAGGATTTTGTGGCGAAAAAGTTTTCAAATGTGGGATCCCCTCTCCCCTGCTAAGGATTAATAAATTAGTTTTCAATATTCGTTTTCTGAGAGGGTTGTGTCGTCCCTTTTCTAGCTACGATCTCTGTAGCGTGTAAATGGGGCGAATTTTTGGTTTTTGATTGATTTTTTGATAGTTCTATTCGATTGGTTTTTTGAAAAAGATTTTTTTTTTGATTTTTTTGTTTTTTGGTCAAGAAATTTTTTTTTCTCAATATTTTATGAATGAATTAGAAAGAAAAATATCAATTTTTTATTTTCTGGTTTTTCAATTTTTTGAGTTTTTCAAATTTTTTTGAATTTTCAATTTTACTCTTTGTTTTGCAAATTTATACATTTTTTGTTTATTTTGATTTTTTTTGAATTTTTCTTTGATCATTTTTTTGAATTTTTCGATTCTCGACGTTTTTATTTTTTTTTTCAATTTTTTCCAATTTTCTGAGTTTTTTGAATTTTTAAAATTTTTTATTATTAATTTTTTTTTTATTTTTGAAAGAATTTTGCTATGTTGTATTTTTTTCTTTAATCAATTTTTTTAAGTTTTCCGATTTTCAAATTTTTTTCAAATTTTCTTCATTTAATATTTTTTAAATATTTTTTTGTAGTATTTCCATTTTTTTGAATTTTTTCAAGTTTCTTAAATTCTTGAAATTTTATTTTTTTTGCAATTTTTTACGTTTTTATTTTTTAGAATTTCGAATTTTGCCATGTTCGGCCTTTTTTTTTTTTTTCTTTCATCATTTTTTTTGAATTTTTGAATTTTCGACATTTTAATTTTTTTAAAATTTTGTAAATTTTTCATTTTTTTACTATTTTTGATGCTATATTTTTTTGAAATTTTTTTGCAATTTTGATTTTATGGTTTTTCAAATTTTTTCAAATTTTTGATTCTACTCTTTGTTTTGTAAATTTACACATTTTTTGTTTATTTTTGTTTATTTTGAATTTTTTTTGAATTTTTTGATTTTCGACGTTTTTATTTTCTTTTCAATCTTGTTTTTCAAATTTTTCAAATTTTTTATTATTTATTTTTTTTAATTTTGAAAGAATTTCGCTGTTTGGATTTTTCGCATTTTTTTAAAAATAATTTCTTTAAGTTTTTCGATTATCAAATTTTTCCTTCATTTAATATTTTTAAAATATTTTTTTGTAGTATTTCCATTTTTTTGAATTTTTTCAAGTCTCTTAAATTCTTGAAATTTAATTTTCCTTGCAATTTTTTACGTTTTTATTTTTTTTAATTTAGAATTTTGCCTTTTTTGGATTTTTTGCTTTTTTTCTTTCATCATTTTTTTTGAATTTTTGAATTTTCGACATTTTTATTTTTTTAAAAAATTTTTCCAGTTTTTCAATTTTTAATTGGTTTGAATTTTTAACTTTTTTCATTTTTTTTTTATTTTCAAAGAATTTTGCTATGTGTTTGGATTTTTTGCATTTTTTTCTTCAATCAATTTTTTTTGAATTTTTCGATTTGCAACATTTTGATTTTTTTTTTCAAATCTTTTTTATTTCATATTTTTATAACATATTTTTTTGTGTTGTTTTCATTTTTTGAATTTTTTACGTTTTTATTCGAAATTTTTACAATTTTTTGATTATCAATTTTTCGCAGTTTTTCACTTTTTCATTTTAAAATATTTTGCTACGTTAATATTTTTTTGTTTTTTTTTCTTCAATCAATTTTTTTAAAAGAATTTTTTGATTTTCCACATTTTTATTCATTAATTGATTTTGTTCGTTTCGTTATATTTTGCATGAAAATTCACAAATCTGAAAATCCATATTGTACACCTATCTACGCGTAAACACGATGTCATAATAATTTTAGGTAGCATTAAAACCCTTCTAACGAGCCTTTTCAAGGTTTACGCAACAATTGAGTAATCTCCGGCGCAGTACACTTAATATACATATTATTTTCTGGAAAATGGCTGCAAAATTTCAACTCAATTACGCTTAATTTTATTCGGCCTGTATTTGGACGACGATAAATTCGAGTTTATAACTATACGTTCATAGATACGCTTACGGTAGCTACAGTATACCCCTCTACTCTCGTATACCATAATAACGTGAAAAAAAGGACAGATATCTCGTTTCATGGGGGAGATTTTAATAAAAGCTGTATAAAATACGCGGCTCGTGTTTGTACGTACTGTACGATCGCAGAGATACCCCACCTTTGTGCGTCGTACATACCTACATTACATATACATGCCATTTCGACGTAGCGTTGATTTAAAGGCGATAATAAAACCCACAATTTTTCTATTCTTTCTACGACTCACTGCGATATAGTGATTGTTTGCAAAAATCGAACCGAAAAAAAACTCGTACGTAGCCGTGATAAACGACGCTGTAGTGCGAAAGAACAAGAGCTACGAATAATTTGAGGGGGGGGGGGGGGAGGGTGCGATGGTTGAAATAAGAAAGATGAAAAACCCAAACAAGGTTAAAAAATTCAACGGATAAGTTTGATTTAAAATTCAATTATAAAAACTTCCATTTTTCATCGTCACCCTGAAACGTCCGATGCCCTTGGCTGGATCCCACCGGCGGCTGCAGTGCGACCACTGCCGTCGTTGCATCTACGTACAGTACGCAATTTGGCGAGCATTTTTTACAAAATTTATTATACCCTGGGTGGGTTTTCGTATTATTTTGCGATGTTCGGGTATCTGCTCGTAGGAGTAGCCGTAGAGATACGAGTACGTACGTTCGTATGTTGCAGTCGTCATTGATTACGATCGCCGTGACCTACATAATGAACGGCGAAGAAATTTCCTATTTTCGTGCTCGAGATGTTCACTTCCGATTTCGAACGAATCGAGAAAAGGTGGCTGGGCGTGCAAGTACATTGGCTTCGCCTCACACCACCGTCGGGTTCCATTCTGTATCGCCTACGGATGGCAAATTTTATTTTATGCAAGGTTTTACTCAACCTTGAGTCTATAGGTTTATTGAGTTATCACGATAGGTACGCGTACGTATTTTTTAATCGTTACTCAGTCGCCGGAGGCTGGCTGTCTCGAACAGATTGAGAGGAGATATCGCCCTTGTGTGCGGTAAGAGAAGAACGTTGCGTTGGGTGTACTTCCGATACTCGTACATGTTAATTTAGCTGGCCGACTCGACTATATTCCAGTTTCATTTTTTTTTCTCTAAATTTACGCGAGGGTAATTGGCTAGGTAATTACCTCTTTTTTTGACGTGTTTATTTTTGGAAAGCGCTAGGTATATAGTTGGATTGAGTTATCATTGAGGTTGTTTGGACGATCTGCCTGCGATTAGCTCGACAACGTTAATTTCTTTTTTGAGGCGCAAAATCGAGTGAAATTATATAGTGTCGTGGATTTTGGCGCTAACGGAAGTAATTTCGGAGGTAATTACGAGTAGGCACGTGAGAAAAATTTGGAAATCCCGCTAAATAGACGTATTTATAGCAGCTGACGTCAGTATGTCGACATTAATACAACTTTTCGAGTATCGAAGGTACCTATATACGGGTGCAGGGCGGCGGATTGTGGGCTATATTTTAGAGTTAGTGAATCGCACGAATATTATACGAATTTCGAGAGCTCTAATGCGAGAAATAATTTTAAAAATTCGTCGAGGTACGCGATTAATGAGTTTGGCGAAATTAAAACGTCGCCAAATTGATGCCATTTCCAGCTGAATTTGTTGGAAGACTATTTTCAAGCTATTTTCGATCCTTCGTTTCCCTCTTGGCCGGTCTCGTACTTATACATAAATTTACTAATGTACGAGTAATCGCAGTACTTACTCTATCGATTAATCCGAGTTTATCAAATTTAATCCAATTAGGCATGAAGTTATTTCCCAAGGTAACCAGAGCGCTTTGGTATCCGAACATGAACTCCTTCGCAGTTTGCGGAACGATCGGATGCGAATTAGTTTGACTAATGAGTAAATTAACTCCCCATCTCGTAATGGCACTTTCTTTCGCAATCACGTTGGCAAAACTCTACGTGAAAAGAATAAATAATAAAAATTACGAATTAGATGCGATTTTTACAGTACTCCTGGCGCAGATTGAAACATTACGACGCGACGATAAACTTACCAGCAAGGCTACATTTGGTAACATTAGTACATCGTCTTCGGATCCGGTATTCAACTCCGGTACCCATTCTAAAGGATATTTCGGTACAGCCGAAACGGTACCGTTATCATTGAACACGATATCGGCATGATCTCCGATTTCTCTGTAAAATCGAACAAAAAAAAAAAAAGCGAAATTATTAAAAAAAAATTGCAAGGTTATCGAAAGTTACACGTAGATGGTCGAGTGGTTTAGTTATTAAATAAAAGAAATGGGCCATGAGTCGGCACGTACATACTACGCGAGATAAGGCTTTATCGGACGCGAGATTGTGGTTTTTTTTGGGATTTTTTTTTTCTCGATACAAACAATAATATACGTACAATTAATAAAGTAGGTATGTACATACATACGTATTTAAGGCGATTTTGCGGAAATGATCGACGACCCGTGTGAAAAAGTTGATGGTTATTCGGATGTTTAATTAAGAATCGTGATTATTGATTAGCGTACGTTACGACTCTGTTTATCGGTTCGCCGCGATTGTGGCGAGGCCGAAATCGTGCGTCGATGTTTTTTTCACGAGTATGTGCTCGTATTTTGATTTCATTTCGTTGGTCGAAACGAAACCGAAAAATCTGGAAATTTTTGCTCGCCGAAAATCCGCAGTCTCGTTTCCGCCTAGAGAGATTTCGACCTTATTGAGCACCGAAGCGACAAAGCTTCGGACAGAAAGGACGCATTTGTCGTGCGAACGATGAATTTCCGACGAACGACGTGCTCGGCTGGTGGACATCGATTATGCGCTGTACTGTCTGTCTGTGTCTGCCTGTATAGCGCCATGTCGCATGTCGTGTACGATGAGGATTGAGGAAACCCGGTCGGAGATTACCGATCGTTTATTATTGTGCGACGGTATATGGTTTATCCGCATAGCGAAAACGCGACGAGTCGAGTGTAACTGAGTGTGACAAGTTGCCAGCGCGGATGAGATATTCGAGAGGTGTGATTTCGAAAGGAGGTTATGTACCTATGGTTGAGACGTTGAGATGGGTTGGTCTGGAAATTCGAGGTTCGAAAATTTTGAGATTTTTCAAGTTTTGTTAATTTTTGAACTTATGGACACAAATTTTGACAATTTTTCAAAATTCGTAGTTTTGGTTAGCTTTGAAAAATTACGAGTTTTTGGCAATTTTGAACAATTTACAGTATCGATTAATTTAAGAAAAACATCGATTTTTATCGGATTTGAAAAATTTTCAGTTTTGCCCATTTTGAGATATTTGCAATTTTTGTGAAAAATTGACATTTTTGGCTTATTTTGGAAAATCAGCTATTGTTGGCAATTTCGAGATATTTGCAATTTTTTGGAAAATTGACGATTTTTGGCAGTTTTGAGATATCGATCATTTTTGTCAATTTTGAAAATTTTTACAATTTCGGGAAATCTGACAATTTTGGAAAATTTAGCAATTTTGGACTATTTTGGAAAATTTGACCATTTTTAAAAATTTGATAATTTTGGGAAATTTAGCAATTTTGAGAAATTGGACTATTTTGGAAAATTTAACAATTTTTGACAAGTTGGCAATTTTAGAAAATTTTAGCAGTCTTGGAAAATTTGACCATTTTGGACGATCGGACAATTTTGGAAAATTTGACCATTATGGACGATTGAGCAATTTTGGGTAATTTGACAGTTTTCGAAAATTTAACTATTTTTTAGAAAATTTTGCAATTTTGGAAAATTTGACAGGTTTGGATATTTTGACAATTTTGGAAAATTTAAACAATTTGACAGTTCTGGCTTATTTGGGCAAATCTTGACAATTTCGAGATATTTACAATTTCGAAAATTGGCAAATTTGGCAGATTTTGGAAAATTTACGATTTTTGGCAGTTTTGAGATATCGATCATTTTTGTCAATTTTAAAAATTAGCAATTTTGAGAAATCGGACTATTTTAGAAAATTTAACAATTTTTGACAAGTTGGCAATTTTAGAAAACTTTGGCAGTCTTGGAAAATTTGACCATTTTGGACGATTGGACAATTTCGGGCAGTTTGGCAGTTTTGGAAAATTTGACCATTTTAGAAAATTTTGCAATTTTGGAGAATTTGACAGTTTTGGATATTTTGACAATTTTGGAAAATTTATACAATTTGACAATTGTGGCTTATTTGGGCAAATCTGCTATTCTTGACAATTTCGAGATATTTTTACAATTTCGAAAATTGGCAGATTTTGGAAAATTGACGATTTTTGGCAGTTTTGAGATATCGATCATTTTTGTCAATTTTAAAAATTTTGACAATTTCGGGAAATCTGACAATTTTGGGAAATTTAGCAATTTTGAGGAATCGGACTATTTTAGAAAATTTAACAATTTTTGACAAGTTGGCAATTTTTGGCAGTCTTGGAAAATTTGACCATTTTAGACGACTGGACAATTCTGGGCAATTTAACAATTTTGGAAAATTTGACCATTTTGGACGATTGGGCAATTTTGAGCAGTTTGACAGTTTTGGAAAATTTGACCATTTTAGAAAATTTTGCAATTTTGGGGAATTTGACAGTTTTGGGAGATTTAAACAATTTGACAATTCTGGCTTATTTGGGCAAATCTGCTATTCTTGACAATTTCGAGACATTTACAATTTCGAAAATTGGCAGATTTGGCAGATTTTTGGAAAATTTACGATTTTTGGCAGTTTTGAGATATCGATCATTTTTGTCAATTTAAAAAATTTTGACAATTTCGGGAAATCTGACAATTTTGGGAAATTTAGCAATTTTGAGAAATCGAACTATGTATTTTAGAAAATTTAACGACAAGTTGGCAATTTTAGAAAATTTTGGCAGTCTTGGAAAATTTGACCATTTTGGACGATTGGGCAATTTTGGGCAATTTGACAGTTTTGGAAAATTTGACAGTTTTGGATATTTACAATTTTGAAAATTGGCAGATTTGGCTGATTTTAGAAAATTAGCAATTTCTAACAGTTTTGAATAATTTACAATCTTGATCAATTTTGGAAAATTATCAATTTTTGACACTTTTGAGATATTGGTAATTTTTTTCGATTTGGAGAAATGATAGATTTTGAAAAATTTTACAATTTTTATTACTTTCAAAAAAATTTTTTTGCAATTTTCTTGAACTTTGAAGAATTATAGATTTATGCCAATTCTGAGATGTTGGCCATTTTAATCAGTTTTGACTTTTGGCTAATTTATGAAAAATGTCAATTTTTGCCAATTTTGAGGAAATGTCGATTTTTATAAATTTTGAAAAATCGGCAGTTTTTGAAAATTTTGTTGATTTTTGTCAATTTTCATTTTAGAAAAGTTGTCAATTTTTGGACAATTGTCTACATTTGCCAATTGTGTCAATTCGAAAATTTGAAAATTCTGCCAATTTTTGCCAGCTTTGAAATATTGAAAAGTTCTTGTCAAGCCTGAAAAATTTACCAATTTATTTTCATCAATTTTGTCAAAACTTTTGCGGAGGGGGGGGGGGGGTTGACTTGAAAATTTTTCATTTCTTTAAAAATGAATTTTTACAAAAGTAGTTTCTTTTTGAATTTCTCGCTTTTTTTGGACATACTCGTACTAAATGTTCAAAATTTTTTCTGAAATTTATAATTTTCTGCCCTAGAATATTGGACTATTTTTTTGGAATCATTGTTTTGATTGTGGTGCAATTGTGTCAAAATTTAATGGTTTTACGATTTCAGTATTTTTTTCTTCATTCACTCGAGCCCCCAACTGAACAGTCTTTTTGCAAACGAAAAAAATTGGTCTTACAAAAAAAAATGAAAAAATCAACTTGAAAAAATTCCACTCCCTCAAAAAAAAGTTTCGTAATCGAATCAACTTAACGAACCGTACCGTTTTCGTATTTTTTTTAAACCGAACTCGAAACCGAAAAAAAAATTCATTATCCACTTTGTCGAACGACTAAACTCGATTACGGTGTTACTATTCGTCGTGTATACGGAACATAATCTCCTCTGGCGATTTATCATCATCGGCAAAACGCATTAAGAATCGGATGCGGCGGCGGTATCGAATCGAACTTACCACTACCTATGTGTAGTATGTTTATTTCTTTCTAATAAATCATATAAAAATATAAATTTTTGTAGGTTGAAAATTCGACCAAACTCGGTAACCTTGTATAGTTGTTACATTGGAATTGTCGTGCCGACGACGTGGTCGTGGTAACTGCATCAGATCCGCACCACATACGTACATACATCTTGTGTAGAAAATATTTTCAATGTTTATTCATCCGCGGGTGGTATTTCCGGATTAATAAAATCGTCGCAGATGAATTCAAATTGTATATTTTTTGGAATATCGTCAATTTAATACGTTGCATTGCTATATTTACGTACCCTACGTAGGTTAGCTAGGTGCATATTAATGTACTCTCTAATGGTGTTGAGGAAATGTATTTACGAATCACGACGCACGTATCGGGTTAACCAAACACACGAACGTTTGTATATACGAATTCCTACGAGAATCTGAGACGTAAATGTATACGTGATGGTATCAAAAGGACGAAAATTATCGCGTGACTATCAATCTAAATTTTAGTGTCTCGTACGAAGAAAGAGTACTACGGACATGGCTCGATGAGGCCAAAAAAAAAGAGTCTATTTTGAAAATTAGCGAGAAAGTGTAATAGTCGAGCGCTTGGGAAAGTTTAATAGGTTACGCGTGCTCGATGCGAATGCTGGAAATTTTAAATGAGCCGAGCGACGTTCTAAGAGTAAATTTTCTCCAATCGCTGGCGAGTTTGAAATTTTCAAATCGAGAGCAGTGATTCTCCTCAGATGGTGCCGAAGAAGGTTCTGCGTGTGATTCACTGTGCGGCTAATTCTTTTCATTCCGTTTTCATTCGATAAAGGTCAGTTTGGCTGAGCCTTGAAAAAAATAAACTCGAACGTGGGTAATCAACGGTATCGTGTCGTCTGCGAAACCGAACAATTAATACAACTCCCATCGAAGGAATTAATACATTTCGTTGCGAGTTACGTCGTACCTAACGACCTTATCTGAAACAATATGGAATGCAAAAGAATGCCATTTTTCCCCTTTCGCCAGCGCACCTTCTGCGCTCTTACGTACCCGTCGAACATACTACTATGAGAGAATGCATCGCGACGGATGAAAAACAGCAGACCGTCGCGTCGGGTCGTCCGTGTGCGATCCCGATTGCAGAAAATTTCAAAGTGAAATGAGCCAGCTAACGCTCATTGATTCGCTACCAACGATGCGGACGGACGGTGGCTTCGAGCGAAATTTATTATCGGCGTGTAAAACGCCCTTAAAAGCTCGTTCGAGCATCCAATCGGCCGTAAATTTCTGCACCAAGGACACCTCCGTCCCCTTGCCCAGTAGCCCTTTGGACGAAGAAAAGGCTGGCCGCGGCGAGAGACGTACGGGTTGCTGATATTAACAACCGTTCGTTGGGTTGTACTACACGCCAAACCATCGCCACTGCCTTCTTATATGTGCACGACGACGTGAAGTACGCAATAAAAAAGGAAAAAAATAAACATTACGAGCTTTTAATTTCCAAACATAAAGTAATAAAAAGTAACGCGCATCTCGACAGCTACGGCTTCGCTATACTACGATATGGGTAACCTCTTCGGCACACTTCATCATTTCATCGTGTTAAACAAGCGCGAACAGCCAAACCTCTCGGTCTTCTTTCGGCCCTCGAAAATCGTAAGTTTCCTTTATGCTGCCCGAACTCGTATAACTTGGCTGCGATTTTTCCGGCTCGTAGGCCATTTTTTACCTCGCGCCGATAGTACTCCTTCGGGCGGCATATACCGAGTCGACAATTTTACTATCTCGGTGCAATTTGGAAATTACTAATTTAGCGAGTCGCGTCGCGTCGCGCCGAACAGCGCCTTTTATACGCCGGTGTTTTCCATTAATTTAATTGTCCGCGCTGCGACGATGATTAATGCCGGCACGCCATAAAAGGCGTTTTATACGCGAGTATAAAATTTGAATATCGTATATACTTGTATTAAAGGCGGTAGAAGAAGAAGAAGACGTAGCGACGACGACGATACGAAAAAGCCATAGCTATGAAGCTTCCGGAGTGCGAAGACCAGCGTGTACTGTTTTATGCCTAACGAATAATTAAATGTCCGAATACCTTTTCTTTTCACGTATACAAATACGAGAACGCTCCTTAGGCTGACCTTCTCGGTCGGATATTGCTCCCGTGGTTTAATACGTTGATTAAAATGTAGCCCCCTCGCTCCCCCTCCCCCCATAGCTGGTAGAATGCTAGCTAACCCAACACTTCTCTTTCCTTTAGATGCGGTCGTCTCGGCGCTATCCTATCGTCACGACCTTCCACGACCGCCTAGTTTGCGTAATGATAAATCTGCCGACCTTTTTCGCAGGACGAAAGCGGAGGTGTTTCTAAAATTATGAAGTCGACCTTGGAATTTTTACCGGATGGGCCTTTCGTAGGTAGGTATAATGTTGCAAATTTGCGGTGGAAAATATTATTGTTTCGTATCGAAAAAAATTGTCGGTCGTGTGCCTGGTGAGGATCGATGGGAGTGGGGTTTTGCAAGGAGGGGGGGGGGGAGATTTCATTTTAATTCGAGGAATAGTCGTTATAATATGATTATTTAATTTGAGAAAAATCGATCGTGCGATTTTTTTGAGATTATACGCGATCGATGTTGTTTTTGAAAAAAAATCGATTTTTTTTGGTGATTTTGAAATCGACTTTGATAAAGATCAGAAGTTGAAATAATTCAGAGGTTTTTGCAAAATTAATCAATTTCAAATTAAACGATTATCGAATTTCAAGCGACTCTGATGAGTATCGATTATCGATTTTTTGAAATCGATTTTCGAGTTCTCGGTCAACAAAGGATGTGAAAATTTTTCTTTTAAATTGAAAAATCCTGAAAAAATCGAATTCTTTTCGGCAGATAATTTTTCGATAAGTTGATCGACTTTGGCAAAATCGATAATCGATTTCTCAAAATATCGATGTAAATTTTAAATAATTTTTCAAAAAAATGATCAAAATAGAAAAAAAAGTAAAGGTGCTAAGAATCAAAAATATTTATGATTTTGTTTTCAAAATTGATTTTTCGATTAATTTTGTCGACTTTGGATAAATCGATAATCGATTTCACGAGTATCAAGTCAAATTATCAAGTTGTATAATTTTTCAAAAATTTATCAAAATGTCAAAGATCCATTTTTTGCTACAAAATCGATTTTTCGATTATTTAATCGATTTCAAATAAATCGATAATCGATCTCTTATAAAACATCGATTTGAATTATTTGTTTGATTATTCTTTTGAAAAATAGCAAAAGTTTGAAGAAAAATGGTTTTTTGGTGCAAAGTCGATTTTTTTGATTATTTAATCGATTTCAAATAAATCGATAATCGATCTCTTATAAAATATCGATTTAAATTATTTGTTTGATTATTCTTTTGAAAAATAGCCAAGTTTGAAGAAAAATGGTTTTTTGATGCAAAGTCGATTTTTTTTGATTATTTAATCGATTTTCTAAATGTAGTTTTCTTACTATTTCCTCCTAATAGTCGGTACAACGGCAATGAACGTCAATTTTTGTGCGAAAAATTCGCCACCCAGCCCAGGACTCGAACCTAGGATCTCCGGATTGCCGGTCCAGCGTGTTAACCATTACACCACTGTGGCAACGAACATATTCGACGCAAACTGACGTGACCACCGTGTACCTTTATAGGCTACAAAGTAGCCTTTGTATGAGAATGTGTATTACAACGCATCGACTCATACGTTGGTTTGAGAACAAACCTATAGGCCGTAAGAAGCCAAGTGATGACTAAGAAGTGGTTTTTAAGTAGAAGGGAGAGGTTTTCTAAATGTAGTTTTCTTACTATTTCCTCCTAATAGTCGGTACAACGGCAAT
>FIZT01053924.1:7813-23743 GCA_900065295.1 Paracoccus marginatus
CCCCCCCCCCCAAAAAAAAAAAAAAAAAATTATGGTCTAAATCCGCCTATGACAATCAGCGAGATCTCAAGGATCTAATTCAACTCCATACACTACAAGCATATCAGACGTTGACACAATTCCAAAAAGAACACAACATTTCAACTTGAAATCTAATCAAAAATTGAAACTGAAAAATTATATCAGGTTTTTCAAAGATTTTACAGAAATAGAATGACCTGTGATTGATTGTCACATTTCCTACATTTTGTCCCCTGCAGCATTGAATAGTGAAGGATGGGCTCGATCACTTTTCACGAATCTGAACTAATTGTTCCATACAGCAATGGGTCAGTTCTGCTTTTCAAATTCATGGGCACTTGTCACAAACGCATCGATAAGTCTATTTTTAGTTGTGCAAAAAAAATATCTGATTGGGAATGTCATGACACAAGTTCTCTAGAATCAATTTAAACGACTTGTCCGTGCTTGGCACTTCCTTCCAATTTTCATTTTACATATAACTCTTTGCAGTATTTTTGGAAAAACTTCATCTTTTAAAATTTGAAGTGAGACATGTCATTCTTGAAATATTTGCGAAACGTTCAATTTCGGTGATCTCACCTTCAATATTGCTATTTTCTTACCCCATTTGACAGGTATTCCGTTACATTATACGAATTTAATATTCAAATTTGGCAAACACGACGGAAAATTCACATGGATGCTCCACCAGTATCGTCGTGTCGTCAACGACGACGAGGTTAAAGCAAGATGCACAGAACAAGCTGTGTGTTGAGCACACTGTGCATAATAATTATTGTTCGATGGTTGACCTGTTACGCATTTCGCACCCTCGGTGCAATACCACATCTCAAAAAAATTTGACACTCTTATTTTTTCATGAAACATGCTTATCTGAGGTCAATTTTCAATTCAAACCATAATTGAGGAAGTTAATTTTTTTGAGATGTGGTGATATTGCACCGAGGGTGCGATTTGTTCAACTTCCATTCTTGTTGCTTTTGTGCAATACTGGATCCATTGGTGGAATGAATTTTTTAAAAATTCGACAATTTCGACCACTATCAGGTACCTAATGCAATCGATGATATCCGACCGTTTTTCTTTCCAGAACACGAACTCACGCGTGTATATCACGCGATCCGGTCTTCCAAAGCGAGCAAGGGCCAAGCATACAGGGAGGGAAACTCTACGGAAAAATCGCCGGCAATACCTAGCGTGGCGTGAAAATTGCACATCTCATTCGAGATCTGACGAGTGAAAAACCACTCTTTAATTACGTTTCGCAAACAAAACATTCAACAACGTCGTTTATAATCGCATTCCATCGCTGGCTCATTAATTTCAAAGGCAAACTATTCATTTGATTTACAATTCATTCGATTTTCAAAGCCCTTCACAAATGTACGTCGTTCCTAAAGCCAGCGTCAGCGTCGCGAAACGAGCGCGCACCTGGTAAAGGCGCACCGACTCCGACACTGACAGCACGAGGATTTTCCGCATCGGCTACGTCCGCACAATGTTGGCAACACTGGCTCGGTACACCGCTCCCCAACGACAGAACTTGGGCACCGCACGCCGCGCTTAATTTAATGTTAATAGCTCTCTTTTTTCGTGTATATACATATACTTGTGGATCTTTTATGTATTCGGCTTACGGTGACGGTTATTAAGACCCGCATTATAGCTACTAAAATTGAAACAGCGCGAAGGAAAAAAATAATTTACATCGGGATCGGTAATCTTACACCTACCTAGGTTTTGTTGGGACGTTCTCGCCTCAATTTTTCATTCTTTCGTTCTTTCTAAATCGAATGTAGAGATTTATTTCCAGTAAATATATTGCAGCACCTGATCGCAGGGTGAAAATAATCACGAGTTGCCAAGTTCGCAAAATTTTTCCAGCAACATTGTCAATCAATCCGGTTTGACGAAAAGATCGTCAACGAAATGAAGACCTCTCCGAATCAACCCAAACACTTGACGCAACTCGCATCAATATCCAATACTGAACTGCAACCTGTTGATAGGTACGTTTGGTATATCATATACACAGTCATATCGTATCTTGCCTCGCGCACTGCATCAACATATAACCAGTTGAGAAACCTGTTCGGGTGATGCGCCCAATATATGTGCACGCTCGCCGACGAGTTTTAACAACAAAAATTGAGAGGGAGGGTAGGTTTTTTACAAATTATAAACAATGAGGAAATCGCTGATGACGAGGTTTTTCAGGAAGAGGGAATTGTTGTTCAAAAGCAAAAGTTGCAATAAGCATCAATCAGATTGCACCGATCACACCAGCAAGTTTTTTTCTGCACAAAAATCTGATCATTCACACACGTTAACTCACCACACATTCCTTTCTCATTTGATAAAATCCTAAGAATAAGAAACACCTCTGACTGAAGATTGAGATCACCAAAAAGTCATAAGAAATTGATCAAACACTTTCAATCAGTTGAAATAGTACAGAACATAGATAGAGCTTTTGTCTTTCATTAAGGGGGAAACTTTGAACGAGAGATCTCAATTTCTCCATCTCCCTAGTTAGGATGGATAAGCTCTCCACAAATTCTCATAAAAATCTTGAAAGTCACTTGCATAATTATGATATATCATAATCAAGACATGTTGCAATCATTTCCTAAAAATCATCACGAGTCAAGCACGCATCCAGCATAAATACATCCCACAATCAATGCATCTCTAATAAACGATGAAACCCCCATTTAGGTAAGACCAAGCCATAAACACCCACATGAATATTCGAAAGAGCAGAAAAGCACTCATCAAATCTACCCAAATAATATAAGAACTCTATAACTACGCTTCCATTTTTTTCTCCGCCTTCTCCCCTCTTAATCGCATTCACATAATTTCAACCCATTATGGTTGAAGGAACGAAGCAAAACCTAAAATCACTCGAAACGTCACAGTTTCATTCTCGTTCTCGTTCAATATGTCATCAAGTTGCAAGCCTACATACACCTAGTTTGATGCAACCATCGCTTATCATCTTCCTAAGCCTCTCACTCAGGCAACACTGCTCGTAATAAAAAATGTAGGACTTCGCAACCGTACATATTCACCGATGTACGATGTAGTTTCAGTACGTTCAGCGACGTTGTTCGAGCCAAGCTCGTTTCTCGTCTCGTCGGCTATTTTCGCATAAAGACGATCATTTCAATTCCGATGTGCTTTTCTCTCTCGCTCGCCAAAGAGCAAGCATCCTCGAAAAAGTGCCAATGTCCTACAGTGGTGAATTGGTTCACATGGTAATACGGTCTCTGAAAAAGTGCTTCGTGTGTAGTTGCTGACTCGACTGCATTTGTCGGGCCTACGACAGTAATGGCATGTAGGCTCGCCTATCAGCCAGCCACTTACTTCCCATTAATTGTGCATGGGAAACAGATATGAAATAAGTTAGCAGCGTATTATATGGTCAAGAAAAATTATGGCGTGTGGTATTTCGTTGTTGCTATTATTACTATACTTTTAATTACGCTGAGATTGTAATTTTTGTATCGAATATTAAACAATGTAATACTTCATCCTAATGGCGTTAGTCATACCTTCATTCAAATCTGATACCTAATATGACACGAGTTTCAACTTTTCAAGAAAAGTTTTCAAATGAACGTACTTGAAGGAAACAGATATAGTAGGGTTAGGCCCAAGATACTTTCACTCAGAAATCTGAATCCCAACATGAAACTTTGGAATTTATCTAACATGTCTAACGCCAGGCCTATACAAAATCATAACCAATTTATGATTTCTTAAAAAAAAAAAATATCAAAATTTGGACTTTTCCAACCAGACTACATAATATACACCAACACTAGTTGCAACCAGAACTTCGCCAAAAGAGACATTGCAGCAGGGGAAAATCTGCAAAATTCAAGCCTACCTAAGATTCAGTGATCATTCAAGTGACAAACCAGTTACAATTTAGTGTAACTATGAAAAGGGTAAATAGCACTAGTTTTCACGCTACTACACAACGATTTAATAACAATCAGGGTGAAGGGGCCAGCCAGGTTTGATTGTTCTTGGTTTCAAACATGTACACGCGTGTTTTCCTTCTTATATCTTACAAAAATTGATGAGCTGATATAACTATAGGCTCTCCATCAATTTCTAATCTAATAATTAGTACAAAACCCAAATCCTACTATGCTGAGTGTACAAAAAATTTCAAAAAAATGCTCACCATTGATTTTTGCTTCGAGTACCGGATTGGTCATGACTATTATCTCAGTGTACCCCAATTGGATCAAATCAATTCCAACAATTGGTTGAAGCCTAAGTCACAAACACACAAACACAGGTCAACATCAACATCAATCTTCACAGTGTAATAAATATAAAAAATTTCAATTATACATATAATTTGCAACTACCATTTACAAAAGAAAATCTGCAAATAGCTGAACCTTCCCAGAGGTTTACTTAAAATACAAAAAATTTCACCACCGTGGGGGAAAACCCCCTTAAACACGCATTAATCTAGACAATATGAAGAGATTGTTTTTAAAAGCGGCGACAAACGACGAAGACGACGAAATTAAAAAGGCAGCTTCGAATAAAAACACGTATACAGCTAACACACTCGACACCAGTACTGAAATACCGAATGGTTTTGCGCGGACTGTGGTACACACCACACAACGCAGCACACATAGGAAAGAACCAAGTGCAGAGTGAGGGTGGAAGAGGGACCCGAAACAAAAACGAACGCGCAGAAAGCGATATTACCACAACCCGGCTACCAATACAATCTCGTATCGTTTCCCGTTTTCACATACTACTACATTCACATGAGACTGTACCGGTGACGCAGTTATTCGGACTAACGAGTGGAACAGAGATGGACATACAGATTTGTGGCGAGTGCTAGACAGAGATAGCACATACAAATACCGGAGAACGCTATTCCAAGCTCCACCGCACAGCGCGTATATGATGTAGGAGATGGAGGGTGAGGGAATTGGTAATATCTGCGCACGCACGACTTCCCTCTACGCCGCGGAGTGTTTTCTACGAAGGTATACTACAACGAGACACCTTTCCGCTTTCTGCTAGCAGTGGTTACCACGCTGATATAGCGGCGGTGTTGTCATGAACAAAATTCAACTCAACTCGATGCAGTACTCCATGTTCGGTCGCCTTCGACTTCGTCGCAGTTAAATTCATCGAAGCCGAAATTTTTTTCTAGTTTACTCGTATTAACATAGATAGGAAAATTTAGAATTGAAAGGTCTTTCTCGGAATTATCCCAATGTCCAATAGCTTTGACAAAATGTAGGCGCTTATCTAAGTGTGATTTTGTCACACATTGTCATTTTTGCACCATCTGACAATGAGCAAATAAACAAAATACAGTGCACTGTGCAGGTTCAAAGTTTCCAGAAGCCTATGAAACAGTTCACGAAGGTATTTCGTTGAATGTTCTACGATAAACTTCATTTGCACTCGAGCACGCAGTCATCGTCATTCATACAATTCACTTAGCTATTCTGTAATACGAGCTCATTTTATAACATTACTTGTATATAACTATGTATGCGTGCACATACAAAAAAACAAAAAACGCAGTCAGCCCATGTGAATGTATATGATACAAATGACTAACAACTGCGGTTTCGCATTTCGCGCCAAGGTAATTCCATTAAAACACTTGAATACGAGAATTTCATCGTCTCCACAGTGTATGTAGTCGTATACCTATGTACTTCACATAGGCATAGGCTACGCATAGGCATATACACATCAAGAAACACTCAAAATCTCGTAACATCTGGATAATAAAAAACTTCAATAGCAAACAAAAAATCGGTAGTGCAATTTTTCCTTCGAGACTTTCCATTTCGCAACATTGGCTCAAGATGTCTGGCTATGCTTGCCTTAAAAGGAGTAATCTCAAAATTATACCATCAATTACAGCGCAACATGTGACTTCAATTTAAAAGCCATTATTTTACGTTGATGTGCTCGCGCGTGTGCATCGAGCTGGCATCAAAGCTTTCAAGTTTTTTTTTTCTCTCTTTTCACACACATTTCAATTTTTATTCCAAAACTAAGTACATAACGTTCTCACTTCTCGACATATGTTATGGCAAAGCTGTTGTTATTACCTCAAAATAAGGTGAATAATTGTGATACCATTCTAGGTAGCTGCGATGAAGGCAGTTCATCTGTAATATATGGTTCAGTAATTAATAATGCAAAATATCATCTCATTTTGGAATTTCTTTTTCATCATAATGGAAAGTGACTTCAAATCAAGATACCAGAACACAACACTGATTTTATGTAAATGCTTGAATGATCCATTCCATCGCAAATGAATACACTTAGTTCACGAAGACGCTGCAGGCCAGAGTTATAAAAACATATTTGCCAAAATTACACACATACATGTGAAGTGCACGACCGACTGTTGGTATATCGAATTAATGCTACAGTGAAACAGGTGGTTTGGTACTTCTTCGCGCATGGTACGTGCACGCTTCAACTTTTAAGCTGGCTCCACACTATTCGCTGTACGTGGTTCGTGATTCGCGAATCGCTCTTTTCGCGCGAATTTAAGACGAAACACGAATAGTGTGTAGAGGCATATTCGCCCTTTTTGCATCGATTGACATGATGCACGAACTGGTTTTTTCGCTGTGCGTGTTTCGCGCCCGTTCGCAGGTCCGAGCGGTCCATGGACGAAACATCAAAGGGATTCGTCGTACGCGATTCGTTTTTGGACTCGTCACCACATTGAAGGGGATGGGAGCGCGAATTTATTGACGAACAACGAATAGTGTGTAGAAGGTTATTCGCGGGATTCCTCATCCATTATTTTTTCGGCGAATACCTCACGCACGACGTACAGCGTACAGCGTACAGCGTACAGCGAATAGTGTGGAGCCAGCTTTCGAGTTTGGCACACGTCGTCGTGAGATGTATTGTATCAACACGACCGTGATAATTCACATACTCCTGCTGACCTCCCCTCTTCACTCTCCATAGACGAGTTCATGGGCTGGAAATTTTCTACTGTTTCGTTATGCGATACGAGACTTGTGTGTGGAAAGCTCTATGCGTGTTGCGTGTGCTGCGACGTTGTCGAGTTCTAAATTCATTTTTCATTTACCAAAAAGTGTATCTATAGGGCGGAAGTTTTTTCGACGTGGGTAGTTGTAGCTGTAGCGGCGGCTGCTTCAGAGCAGTATTTCGACTGTTTCGTATGAATTTTGTTTGTTTGTTTGTTTGCGAAAGCGTTTTATTTTATTTATGACTGTATGCATGTAGACCGACGTGAAGAGTAGTGACTGGCTAATGGCTATAGAGTTGATTTTTTTGGTATCTTAACGAAACCTAAAAATATAGGCGAAATTTGAGAGAAAATCAAGTACAGAAAATAAATTTGATTTTTTCATTTAATTGTGGGATTCCCTTGGGAGAGGGAGTGGGGTCACCAAAACAAACTGTTGAGCAATAGAAAAATTTACAAGATTTTTTTAATGAGAAAACAGATTTTTACAGAATTATTTTTTTAAAGAAATGTTTTTTTTTTTTAATTCAAATTTTTAAAATCTCCCCATGGAACTTCCAATGTGATGAATTCTTTCTTAAAAATACCATTTTATTGATTTTTTTGTTGCAATTAATAATACCTATTTAATTTGAAAAAAAATTGTGCTTGAGTGCCAAGTAAATTTTTTATAGAAATTTTTGTTGGAAAATTTTGAAAAGCTGATAAATATGCTTATGGTTCAAAATTGAATGACCTTTTTTCACCTGTTGAAGAGGTAGGAACTGGGGAGAAAAACTCTCTACCGTGTAGCAAATCTCATCACCTCTGCGTTTGTTTCATCTCCAATTATCCACCACCGCAAGCCCTCATAATAATATACTCATACGAGGGCCTACGCAGAGGGAGCGAGGTCATAGAGCATTTCACCATATTTGTGTTTCCCCCCTTTTTTTTTTTGGTTTTTTGAATAAAAAATAATTTATCAAACGTCGAGAACTGTGCGGCGCTATATACGATTGTGATTTATGTTACTTTTTGAAACACCAGCACAGTATTTACTCGTATCCAGCTGCGTTTGGCACGACGAGTTGGTGAATTTTATAAAGTTTTTTCTCCACTTTTCTAAACCCCCCACCTTGGCCTCGCCCTGGTAACAACCACTACACAACGGGTTAATATCAAGTTTGATATGTAGGTACAGTGCGAATAAGCGGAACTACGGAGAGTTACATGTACCGTACCGTACTTTGTATTGTACGTAGATATATTCGCCGAGAGTAATCAACAGGTGATGATATTGTTCTCGGTCGAGTAGCTTTGTGACGTGTGTAATTTTCAAGCGTGCTTTGAATGGGATTCGTGGCAGATGCTCTACATTGTTTTATATGCTGTATCGTACGTAACTACGTAGGTATAATGTATCTGTTCTGTGCTGTGTATATCAATGCCTTATGTGCGTGTATTCGTAATTCAAGCCCGACCAGATTGTATAAATTCGAGTTGACTGCCGAATTACCTACCCGAATATCAACAGCCGAAGGATTGATTTGGTATGTTTTGGCGTGCCCCATACGATGTACGCGATGCTGCTCTCGTGTAAATTTATATACAGGATTAGAATTAGGTGCTCCGAGTATAATAACATTGAATTATTGTTCTCGCGTACTTATCCAATTTAGAGAGTGGTGTTCTTTTGAACCAAGTGAGCTACGCTCGTAGGATGGGTTAAGTACCGAATGAGATTGTTTTTAAAGTAATTTACGTTTATTACGACCGTATATTTTCAAGCTCTTTACATATCTACACAGGCGCAGTTTAAAAATTTAAGAAAAAAATTACCAGATCTTTTCGCATTGTTTTCATCTATTGGGGCGAAATAGCAGTCTTGAATTTGGTCGAAAATTACTATAAGTAATTATTCCATATTATTAGGAATAGTTTTTTGGGAGAAGAGAGAAGGGGAGGAGGAAACGAAATATATTTCTTCCCATCAATTAATTACTTACAACAAAAATAGAATGAGAAATAGACAACGCGGCAGGGATAGATACCCGAATTTGGGTAGGTTGCAAATAACTCAAAATTATCGATTATGATTATGCATCAGCTTGCCTTATACTGATGGAAAAATTGAAATAAAAATTTCAACTAACGTATGTAATGTGAAAATAAGCATTAAGCCGCTGGCAATAACTGATCGTAAAATTAATCAACTGTTGTTCGCAAATTGAACGTTTACGTGTTCATCGTTATAAAAAAAAAACTACGACCTCGCGGTAAGACAGCATTATGCGCATGCAAGAAAAAAGGGTAGGAATATCAATCTGCTGCTCGTTGGATGTGACATGAAGCGTTGAAGTGTAAACATAAATGACTTTGTTAATTGAGAAAAGTAAGCATATCGTAAAAAGAAACACTTACAAAATTTTCCGCGAATTAATCGTCAAGACTACAAATTTTTGTGAATCTTCGGAATCTGTAGTAAAAAAAAATCATTTGAACATACGCCAGTTACAATTTTTATTTTAATTTTTCTTTCCCTGTCGAGTTATCTATTTTTCTTTCTATTTTTGTTGCAAGTAATTAAATTGATGGGAAGGTAATACTTATCCAATGAGGTAATTCTAAAAAAAATGTTCTAGTACTCGAGAAAAGTTTGAATTCTAATTTTTTTGAGTCAAAGAAATTGCATATTATTTTTTAAAAAATTTAAGCATGTGAACTGGAAAAAAATGTTTGAGATGGAATTTTTACAAACTTGATGGCGTTGAAAAATTTTGTAAATTTTTTTCGTTTCAATTTTTTTTACAGTTTTTTATTTCAAAATCTGTCCCTTGAAAAATTTTTGTTCCATAATACGCAGATTCTTGCTTAAAAAATTTTCAAAAAACCATTTCAAAATATGTAATTTGAAAAATTTATGGGCTCTGATAATTTTTTTTTTGCAATATTTTTTTAATTTTAATGCACCTAAGTATTTTTTGAAAATGTTTAATCCCAAAATTCGTTACTTGAAAAATTTTCCTGCCAAAATGTGCGCATTTTTCACTCAAAAATTGAGATCACTTATCGCGAAAATTTTCCCAAATTTTCATCACTCAAGATAACGCCGAAAAATATCCTCTTTTTTCTACTGATGTCTTAAATTTTTTGAAAGTTCCATCTGAATATTCAAACTTTGCTTTTGTTCATTTCCTTCTCAAATTTTTAAATTCAAAATTCTTTGAAAAACACCGTCGCGTCGCCGATAGCCATAGCGTTGATGGCGACAGCAAATAAATTAAAAAAAAATCAAGATTCTTAACGTGATTTTTGTTGAAAATTTGCTGAATTTCTTTTTAGCTTCAAATAAAAAAATGTTTCAAGACTTTTGAAAAATTCTTTACTTTGAATTTGAAAGGGAAAAAATTTTATTTCCAATTTTTTCGAAATTGCATGGTTCACTTTTCTAAAAGTTTACTACACCTCCAATTGTGTTGAAAAGTTTGGTACTCTTGAGAATTTTTTATTACAAATTTTTTTGATAACTTTTTTACGTTGTTTTCCATTTTGTATTTTTCATTCCAAAATTTGGAAGAAAAAAGTATTTCAAAATAATTTTATCCTTGAAACAAAAACTCCACTTGAAAAAAATCAAAATTTTTTGAAGTTCAATAACTGATTTCAGTTCTTTTTTATGTAAAATTCAATTCTATATTTTTATCCAAATTTTTTTTGAACAATTTTTGAAAAAAATGCTTCACTAAATTTCAATTCTAAAAATTTTTGATCAGAGCTATTTAAAATTTTTTCAAAAATATTTATTTCAAAATTGGAAAAAAAATTTATCCCGGAAATTTTTGATAAATTTTTCAATATTTTTCAAAATGAAATTTTCCATTTTACTTTTTTTATAAATGTTTTTAATTTTGAAATTTATTCATTTTTTTTTCTCAGACTTTTTTTAAAATTCTAGTCTAGTTATTTTTTGTTTCTAAATTTAATTTTGGCTTTCATCTCACATTATTTTTTTGGATGGTGTCTGCGTGTGAGTTTCATTTATTCCCAATTGGCAAAAATAAACTAAAAATACGAGATATTTCGAACCATATTATTACAAGCTGCATTTACTCGATATGACACTGACACTCGACAGTCAACCCCTCTCTTTCCGTAATAGAGAATTAAACCATTTTCAGTCACAATATACATTTATACATCTCATCTGCACAAACAATGTGTCACATGGTATTATATGTATCATGTACTTTCTGCTTCATTCGCAATCCTGCGTATACTCCTTACTCACGTACGTTACCGTTTCGCTTCGCCGATAAAAATAAAAATAAAGCAGCGGAAATTTAATCACTAGCAGCGTCACTAATTCATCAAAAAGCTTCCGTTAAATTACGCGTGCACGGTATCTCGTAGCGCGTAGCGTAGACGCGCTTTATGTTATCGAGCAAAGGAACAAGGCGTGTTGTACCACACCTGACAATTTCATCTTCTTAATGGTATTAAAAACACTCTAATAAGATAAATTGCCGGCTAAAGCGATGCGAAAAATGCCTAATGGCGCGAATCATGCGGTCGTTGGTTCGGTGAAATGTATAAAATCGTTCTTTATACTCGCAGTATCGCTTCGAAATTTTCATTCGTCTTGGGAAAAAATGCTGTTCTTTTCAAGCCAAAGCTGAGAGGAGGAGTTTGAAAATGCAAAATTTGGGTAGTTTAAGCAAATAGGTAGGTAACTATTTGAAAATTGCTCTATTTTGGTATTTTTCATTCAAGTAAAGTATGTGTAGAATTCGTCCAAAAATTTGTACCCATTTTTATCACGCTGCCGATTAATTGGAGCAAGTTTTAGCTGCGGTCATTTGTATACACGCTGTACGACTTTGGCGAAATATGTTAATGCGAAACGCTCGAATCTAGGTTGGGCGAGATTTGCTTTGTTTACATTTGCGGCGCATAATTCACTTTGTCGCGTAATTAATGACCAGTGTTAAGTTGGTAATTGCCTGGGCCCGTTTAAGGATCCGGCGACGTTGTGTTTTTCGTCGACGTCGCTCTGAAAAATACCCTCTAGATGAACTTACGCAATAGCCATTGTAACGAAAGATTGTAATCTTGGCCGAGAACACGTCGAGCTCAAAAATATACGCTTCGGCTTCGATTAATTAGCCAGTTATATTTAGGAGCTGCTTTATCTCGTCCCAAGAATCAAATTTTCACACTTTGGGCTTCAGGCGTAGATACCTATTCTGTTAGTCACCAGGGATAGATGGTTATGAAAAATTATACCCGAGGAGTCTCGTATATTATCTATTTATACCTACGCCAGAAAAAAACACCATTATGTAAGCGCCTACTCGCCGGACCACACAGCTCGAAAGGGTTTTAAAAAAGAAACTCAATTACGGTGTCATTTTTTCGACAAATAGCGGCGAAAAAAGAAATTCGCAGAGAGAGAACGGGACATGCGGAGACAAGTGTCACGGGCCGGGTAATATTTTCGGGCACTAAATTTACCTGTCACGAAGGCGACAATCGCACTCAATTTTATTGAACGAGAAAACTACACCACACTCCCGACGACGACGCGGACTTTCGCACGTTGAAAATTCTAACCAGCAATAAACACACGAATGTACAACGTTAATACCTATCGTATGGTCGATTACGATACGAAAAAAAGTAAAGCTCGAATGTATAAAAGCGACAATTAAAAGTTTCACACCCACGATTCAACATTCGAGTCACGATACCGTACATCACATCACATGTTCTGGAGCTTTGAGCCGAGCGAACTGGAAAAAATCATCGATTCAGCGAGCTTATCTTAGTCAGATACCATTGACAGACCACATTACATACGAACGTCGCGTCTTCCGGAAACGAAGACCGCACAAGACCCCTGTGGTACTCTCGGCGTCGAACTTTCACAAACCGCAATTGCTGACTGAACTAAGTATTCTACGTATGGTAGTCTGCTTGGTCGACGGTGCTCGCAATATTCGCATGCATATTATACGCAGAGGAAACGTGTCGGTCAAGTGACGTCACGTGAAATTACAGGTTATTAACGGACTCGTACGGACAATATTAGTAGGATTAAGTTGAAGGTTATATAGTGGCGGATTATTTGGCTAATTACGCCCGCAGCGGTGCACCGCTCCGTCTCGATGGTTCCACTCCCGTTGTAAGGGCGGCCGCGGCCGGGGCGCGGTGTCGCGTCGAGCCTTCTCAACGTTGTCCGATTTTTCGAATCAATAACTCGGTGTTTGTTTTCGTTTTCCTACGTACGTACCAATTTCTCATGCGATGCCTTCTACAGCGTGTAGTAAGATTGGTATGCGAGGAGGAGAGCGAGGCGTTCGTAATGTAAGCTCGGTTATGTATTTTTTATAGTCTTGATTTTGCACGCTGTAACGCTGTACTCGTCATTTCATTCAGTTATGGTGCAGAGTGAAGACTGATGACTGTGATGACTGCTGAGTCGTTCAATAGTATCGTGCTGGATTGACCTCCCCCCTCCTCCCAAAAAATAATGATTTTCCAGCCTTTTTTTAAAAGCATTTTAAAATGAATATTTGATTAACCTGAGGTACGGTTCAATAACGAAGGCGCCTTGTGAGGTATTCAATAGACTTTTTTTTTGTGAAATTCAGACGAGGGCGAACTAAAATCATTTTTTTCAGAATTTGATTCGATAGCGAGCCATTTATTTTTTTGCTTCAAAAGAAAGATTCAATTTTTTGATAGAATTTTTTGGTGACGTATTTTCTTCTAAATTGGTTTCAAAATATTTTTTTGAACGATTTTTATTCTTTCACGAAAAAATATTATGCATTGACTTGGATTTGAAAAAAATTTATAAGTAATTGTTTGTTTGATTTTTTGGGTGAGAGGGAGAGGAGGGAAGGTAGAGAGTACCGAGGGTTTTTCATATGAAATTTTTCGATGCATTTTGGCCATAAACGTAGCACTCTGAAAAGATCATTTTCTATAGGTACAATACAAAAATATTTTTTCCCTCTAGAATTTTTACTTCAGAAAATATTTTTTTCAATGAATGTACCTAAAATGGCTCGAAAAAAATTCTCTGTCGGAGTTTTGAGACATGTGGAGAACTTTTCTGGAAAAAATTAATTTTTTACCGAGCAGGTTATTTTTGACTGAAAAACATTAATTTTTTCAAAGCTCTTATCTCTTTTCCACCTAGTCATAAAAATTCTTTTTTGTGGAGGGGGGTGTACAAGTACAATGATGCTGATATACTGCAGTTTTTTTTTTTTCAAAATCCCATTGAAATTTGAAGTGGATTTTTTTTTTCAAGTTCGACTTTTTTCTTCGAAAGATAACCCTTACCACTTTTTTTTTCAAAATGTTTCATTCGAGATTTTGCCTTTTATAATTTATTTTATTTTTTTACTTATTTCCGGTAAAAATGCTTGTCTCTCACTCTGGCAGTGTTTTTTGCTTGCCAATCTTTCTTCCACCTGGAAAATACAAGTCTCTTTTCCCCTACTCATGTCTTTCTTTAAAAATTGATTTTTTTCATTGCTCTAAAATTTTAGCCTGACAAAATTTTCATTTCTCGAAGTAAAAGGGGGAAAAATTGAAAAAAGCACACAAAACGAATATAAAATTTTCTGAAACCAAATTCTAAGCAAGCAACATTTATTCTAACCTGAGAAAAAATTGTTCAACTGAAATTTCAAGCTCAAAAGAGCAGAAAAACCCCCTTCTGAAAATTTTTCCACGAAGTGAAAAGCTTCAAAATTCCCTTCCACCCCATTTCTCTTCCTTAGAAATGAAGAAATGTCCGAAAATTACGAATAAGGAAGTTATACCTCGAAAAGCAAGTAAGTACCTAACTAAAAGTTGAAAAAAAAATTCTACTTAAAAATTTCTTTGATCCCCACTCGCTTATCTAAAATCAGTGAAAATTTCACTGAAAAAAATCGAAATTGCATGACAGCCAAATTAGTGATAAAATCACTGAAATTTTAGTCAATTTTTTTTTTCAAATCTCATGATTTTTTCCAGTGTTAATAACTACCAAAGTGAATAATTTTTTTAAATTTTCATGAATAAAAAAAAAATTGCAATGAAACTAGGAAAAAACATTACAAAATGAAAATTTTTTTCAAAGCGTGGTTTCAGTAGCATCTTGTTTTCTGATTTTATTTAAAAAAAAAAATCGACGAAAAAAAAATTAAAAAGCTGTTCTCTTACCCTCGGTTTGACTTTAGAAATTTGTCTTATCAATAAATATCGCAAAAAGACCACCCTAAAATGGTACAAAAACATCTTCGAATAATTTCGCATCACAGCTATCGCCCCAAGTCAACGAAAATTGTCGACTCTTACAACAAATCTGCTCAATCATATAGATACTCCAACTTTGTTACGCGAAAAGGCGATCTTGAAGCAAGAAAAATTATCCTCCGGGTTTAATTTTCTTCAAAAATCAAACGAGAATCTGTATCTGTAGTTACTTACATTATATCTCTACAAGACAATATTGCCGTATAGCGTACACACTTAGTATACAATTGGATCAAAATGTTGGCCAATGTATATCAACAAACGATCGAATTTTTCGCCCACTCTGTATACGTAAAATCGAAAACGACCCTCGTCATATAAACGGGGAAAAATATTCGCCGACGGTTTCCGTCGTAATTTATCGTTTATCGTGAACGATAATAATGTATTTTTTTATACTTTTTCCGCGAGGGTATATTCGAAAATAATACGCGGAAAAGACTGTTTTTTTGTACGAGTGTAAAATAGGGTGGTCCTAAAAAAGTGACTTTTAAAATTTGCATGTGACCCCCCCTAGATTGGTGCCACTCCATGAGAAAACCCCCCACAAAAATTTTGGGCCCGATCGGTTCACCCCTCCC
>FIZT01053927.1:0-21530 GCA_900065295.1 Paracoccus marginatus
CCAAAACCGGTTTCTCCATCAGCGGGCAACCTGTTGTAGGACTGAAATTTTGACCCTTGATCCTTCATGCTCTCATCTCTGGAAACACAATGTCGTTTTAACCATCTCGATATCTCTTTTCAGTCCCGAGATATTAGAACATATTCAAGGTGGACAAAACTTTTGTGCCATACTGTATTCGATTAGATCCAATTCGATCAAATTGGATGTCCAATTGGATACAATTTGATGCAATTGGATCCGAAAAATGACGCAGTCTGATTGGATCCAAGCGGATAGGAATAAATCAATCCAATTTGATCATGAAATGTCTGAATTAGATTCGCTTTTTTTCATTTTAAATGAAGAAATTTCTTAATAGGATCAGTTTGGATATACTTGAATCGAATTTGATTGCGCCATTTTTCGGATCCAATCGGATATAATTTTTTCCCCGTTCCGTCTTTAGAGAAGTTTTCATCACTAAATCAGAACGACAAAACTCTGCGACTTTGTCTGATTCTGGTTAATTTTAAATTTTGATATTTTGTTAATTTAAAGGTAATTTATTCAGCATCAAAGGAAAAGACTTCTCCGTAACCCCGTCATTTTCAGGAATACAAATCAAGCTACGCACGTACCATATACTATTCTTAATTATTTCTAATTCGTATTACTTTTCGTATACCTACTATGCATCGTTTGTAGAATTCGCTTCGAGTGTGTTTGCGTGTCGCGAACGTACCAATTACCGGACGATCAATCGAGCAAATTGAAAATACATATACGTATAAATATTTATTCTTCTCTCCACGTTCGAGTCAATTTATGCGAGAATTTCTCAAAAGTAAGCCTAATCGATAGTGAAAGTGGAAAATTTTCGTCTTTTAATCAAAGCCAAAGTTGACAGAACTGAAATGGACTCGAGCTCGTTCCTCAAATTTGTTTCCCGCTCGTAAATAGAAAAAAATTCTACAAAATTTTATAAAATTACTCGAGCGAGGCGTAAATTTGCGCGCGTTTGTCATTGCTGTCATCTTTTTCATCATTTTGCAAGGTCATCTTGCATGTACGGAAAATAGGTACCCATAATAAGAGGCTATAATACCCACTTACGAAGCTACGAGTCAACGTCGCGCAAATTGCCAAAGCGAGTCAAGGCAAAAAAATCTCCTCTCTAAAGGTACCATGTAATTGCAATGTACTTGATACTTCGATAGCTAAATTCTCGACGATAAGGCGCATAGCTCTTAACGAGATAAGCTCATATGCCACATGTACATGGTATAAAAATAGGTAACCGCGAATTTGACAAAATTCAATAATGAGAACCGATGATCGCATAATTGTCACGGCTGGCTGGCCATTTGCAACCTTCACCGGTACACAATTATACATTCAAGTGTCTCCTAAAATTTATTACTGTAAGATATGTTGGCAACAGGAGATGAAAACGGTATAAAATTTACTAATTGAAATCAGAGCAACGTTGTACATCTTTGCGAACGGGTCTTCGCAAGTAATTACGAACAATAGGCGAGAAACAAAAGCAGTATTTAAGCACTCTAGAGAAAAAAAAATTACACAACATACGTATGCCATACAATGGCATGTTGTTAGTACTGTCAAAAGTGGAAAATAAAATAAACCAAACCAGATCGCCGAACACAAACAACATAGGGAAAAAAGTGCAAAACACGATGACGATAGCGAGAGACTCGGCACGCTGATAAAATAAATGTGTGCATTTAGGAGCTAATATACACATTGATAACCTTTAATTACGTAGATAATATTAATCAAATCACGATAGGCACTTACCCACAAAAAAAAAAAAATGAAATCTGTAACCCTGATGAATTTAATGTGAAAGCTTGATGTACATATTCGCAGCAACAAATTGCACTATAAAACGGCACAACAACAGTAACTTTTTTTCTCTTTATCGTTGCTGTAGTTCATTTCGCGTACTATTTCGGCGAATACTTCATTCACGTTGGTTTTACTTTTGGCACTTGCTTCGATGAACGGGCAGCCCCAAATTTGAGCTAATGTGTTGCCTTCGATGGTTGGCACTTCTCGCTGGTGCTCAAGATCGGCCTTATTCGCTACAAGTAATATAGGTACTCTTTCCGAGCCTTTGACTCGGGTTATCAATTCTTTCATTGGTTTTATATCTTGAAACGTTTGATGATTAGTCAGACTATAAACAACGACGAAACCTTGTCCATTTTTTATATACAGGTCTCGCATACTTGCGAATTGTTCCGTTCCGGCTGTATCGAGAATTTCTAGCACGCAAGGCGAATTATCCACTTCGATTTCTTTGCGGTAAAAATCTTCTATCGTCGGATCATATTTTTCCATAAAACACCCGGAAACAAATTGTACCGTGAGAGCACTTTTACCAACCCCACCCGAACCTAAAACGACCACTTTAAATTCACGCATTGTTCTAATAAATTAACTAGCACTAACGCAAAACATATTAAACGCAATATCAGTTAAGCCTCGAATAATTATTACTATTCGCGATTAAATATAAACAAAGGTTTAACATTTTTAATCGATGACACAAATGACGTCTCCTAAGATAACAATGGAACTTTGAACGCACTTATGGCAAAAAATCATCGAGACCACCACAAATACACGAAGACAAAAATTCTCTGTGAGCGAACCGAACGAAATGATTTATTTCAATGCCAATGTTACCCCCACATCAAATACAAAACTTGCTACAGATCATGGAAGAAAATAATTGAAAAAATGCCTTAAAATAAGGATTTTTCACATTTTTAAACTATTTTTGAATTTAAAAAAATTAAATAATTAGGAATATACTTAAGTGAATCAATAAAAAAATTCCATATCAAAATTTTCTCGCGGTTTTCATCATAAACTCATGAGTACATTTTTTCATGTTTGCTGTGTAATGTAACATTGTTGTACATACGCTACCGAGTACCGACGAGACCAACTCATGCGGATGCGCGACAGTCATTCGAAATGGAAAATTGGAAACTGGGAACTGTCAATTGGGAATGTGGAGAAGAAAAAACAGAGATAAAACTTAATTAATTTCAAAGGCCAAAGTGGACAGCTCCCAGCTTCACCATTAATTAAGCTATTTACTCGGCCGATGAAGTTATTTGAAGTAATTTTGAGTTCAAAATGATACTCACCTTGTTTTACATGATTATGATCATTATAAAAATTCCTGTTCCTTGTGAACTTGGTTAATTTTATTGTTTTCATTCATGACAAATGACAGTCGTACTATTTGAACATCATCAAAGAACGAATTTTATTATTTATCCAAAAGTTCATCCCAGCGAAAAAACCATACACAGAATACTTTCATATTCATCTGAGGTGTAGGTATATCAACGGGAGAACGGGACACAATGTGTATTGTGTATCCATCATCATAAGTCATAACTAACCGCGAGAACACAGAAAAATATTCAAAATCATTAACAATATTATGAATTTATTCGTAAAAAAATATATCCATTTGATGTAAAATAAAATAAAACGATAAGGTTTTCTCCGAAGTGAAAACACTAGTACACTGAAATTCACAGTCAATAAATACGGCACAAAATATTCAATCAACAATCACTGCAAATAAAAAACTCCAACGATTAATTCAACTGATTCAACACTTTGGCTGCCTTGCCATAACTGAGCCGCATACCTTTCCACCTTTAATGGACAGAAAGGCTGATTACGCTGATTATCAATGGTACAGTTTTTTTTTGTCCCAAAGCTTTCAATTTGAGGTCTTTACCCAACAAAAGAAAGTGTTGAAAGTAAAATTTTCTAAAAATCATCATAAATTTTCATAAAACTTGTACGTTACTAAAGCCAACAATTTTTCGGATTGATTTTCGCAGAAAACTTTGGAGTTTGGAGAAATTGAAAAAATCGCAAAGGACTTTGAAACATAACATCTGCAGTGGTTCAACTATCCATCTAGCAGATAAAAGTTGATGCGCCACAATATTTACTTAACAAAAAAATTACTATAAAATTTCTTCTGCGCTTTTGGTCAGCATTGACCAACACGGCAGGGAAAGTGTTAATTATCTGTAAATACATACGAACAAAATGTGATATTTATACAGTTGCAGGATATCCAATCAGTTTAGAATCTTACTGATGGAACTTGATTCCGGTAGTGTTTACGATAAAACACATTATGTCCGTGATTTCTTCAATCTGTATTACGTAATTAATTAAAAATGAAATTCGAGTAAGCCCAATCGATCAAAACTTCAAATTCTACTTACTATTTTCGCTGTTGGTTTGCCACCACCGTGACCAGCTTTTTTCTCGATTCTTATCAAGAGAGGATTTTTCTGAAAATTAAAATTTTCCAACATAGTCAATTTTCAGGCAAAAAAATCGATGAGAATTGAAAATTATAATTACCTGATACGGATGGTTTTTGAAAGCGTGTTGTAATGTGGCGATAAATTTCAGTGAGTGTAATGGCACAACGCGATCATCATGGTCCGCAGTAGAAAGTAAAATAGCAGGATACTGTACAAAAATATAACAATTCAAAAAATGAAACGAAAAATGAAAATTGTTCATCATATATTCGAAATTTTCAAAAAACAGATCCTATACCTGAACATTAGGATCTTCAGGTATTTTGATATTGTGCAATGGAGAGTATTTATACAAATATTCGAAATCTTTTTCATTCTCGGCCGAACCGTAATCACTCACCCATAGATACCCAATCGTAAATTTGTGAAATCGAAGCATATCTAAAACACTGTAATAAAATACTTGTATCGCAACGGTGGGTACAAGATATAGGTTTCAAACAAAAATACAAAACTTTCTTTCATTAAACTATAAACTTACCCCACATTGGCGACTGCGGCACCGAATAAATCTGGTCGTTGATTAGCACAAGCAGCAACTAGAAGGCCTCCGTTTGATCCTCCATTAATAGTGAGTAGCTTACTGCAGGTGTATTTTTCAGCAATCAGATACTCAGCGGCGGATTGAAAATCGTCGAAGACGTTTTGTTTATTTTCTAGTCTGCCTCCTCGATGCCATTTTTTTCCATATTCCCTGCGAAATGATATCGATGAGAATCATCAATTATACAAAGATGGCTTGACCGAAAAATAAGCAAATGAATAAAAATTTACCCTCCGCCTCTAATGTTCGGTACGGCAACAACACCGTCGAAATTATCAATAAACACTAGACGAGTAACACTGAACGAAGGTAATAAACTTATATTGAATCCACCGTAACCGTAAAGAAAGCAAGGATTGTTTCCATTTTTTTCTAAATTCTGTAAAATGAATCAATTAGTAAAAGTCCTACGAAATTGAACATAAATTCTGAAAATATTTACTTTTTTATAAATAATAAACATCGGCACTCTGGTTCCATCTTTACTTTTGTAAAATACTTGTTCGGTGGTGAATTTCTCGCGATCAAACTTCTCTACTTTGATCTCTCGGAAAATCTTCAAGAACGAAAAATGAACTCGTTAAAAATTTTAAAATTATAAAAAAATAACTGAAATCTGTACCTCAACGTCGAATTGTGGATTTGATAAATCGCAATGGAAAATGATGCCCGGCGTGAGGAAAGACGCAAATTGAAAGTATATATCTTTGTACTTTCTATCGCCAGAAAACCCTGTAATTGTACCAGTCTCCAGGGGGAACTTCTTGATTAATTTACCAGTTTTCAAGTCGTGTAGTTGAAGAACACTCTGCAGAAAACAAGTGAAAACCCCATCAACTGGTAGAATTTTTGAGTGAATTTTTATTACAATAAATTTACCTTAACATCTTGAATATAACAAATAACCAAGTAATTATCGTTCACTGCTTCGGCCCATTCCAATACATCGTTCTCATTTTCTGGTATAAGAGTTTGCCAGTGTTCCGGCGCTGGGTTCTCAACGTCGATTGTGATTATTTTATAGTTAGGAGCGTTTTTGTTAGTTCTAAAGATGAACGATGTACCGTTGTTGGCGATAAACTGAGAAATAAATGAAATTCACTGATTAAATTTAACAAATAGGAGTATCAATTTTTGTTTATAGGAACAAGACGTACTTCGTAATCAGCCTCGATTTTTGTGATAATTGGTATAAGGTCCAATTTCCCTTTAATTTCATAGTCGACCTGTTTTAAATCGCTAATGTAAACTAGATTATCTTGACAACCTTTTTGAGGAGTTACGATCAGGTATCTACCACAGTCGCTTACACCGGAACCACTAAAAAATGAAAATGATAAAACAACTGTATTCATCTGTATTCAACTGAATACTTGTTTTCAGTTAAAAACATACATCACG
Source organism: Paracoccus marginatus (assembly GCA_900065295.1). Classification (NCBI taxonomy): domain Eukaryota; kingdom Metazoa; phylum Arthropoda; class Insecta; order Hemiptera; family Pseudococcidae; genus Paracoccus; species Paracoccus marginatus. Next base: position 6,325 of record FIZT01053927.1, read on the forward strand.
AAGTTGGGTTCGTCCAAAAATTCTACCACGAGAACGTCTTCGGATTGTGGAGTTCCAACTCGGTGATAGTAGAGTTTCTGATTTTTATTCGTTTCAGTTTCCGAACCGTCGGTTTTGCCTTCTTGATCGAGATAGCACTAGAATTAGTACAAATTAGTGAAATAACAAAATTGCTACTCGTTAACAGATGGTCAAGTTACCCCATAAAATATTCCTTTATTATCATGAGTCCACGACAACTCGGTAAGCTTCACTTTATTCAACTGCTCAGGATAAATATCACCTTTGAAAGAAAAAATATGATATACTTAATTGGAAGAAACACGATTTTAGTAAGAAACACCGTTAATACACAATACATACCTTTTTCCACGTGCTTAAAATGCACGCTAATCCAATCAGATCCACACGAGCTCAACCCGTATGAAAAAATTTTCTCATCATCGGAGAAAGCGGTAACTTGTAACGCCACAGTACCGTCATCACTCAACGTATTCGGATCAATGAATACCCTAGGTTCGGCGGTCAACGAATCTTGCACGTAAAGTACACTGTAATAAATCTATATCAGTATATTCTTCACACAAGATGAAAATGTATTACAGCACTTCTATGTACCTTTGATTCTGTAGACCGGTGTTTTTATAAAAGAAATATTTATCGCCGTGCTGACGAGGACACGAATATTTAGGATAATTCCACAATTCGGTGAGACGAGAGTTTATGTCTGCACGGAATGGGCACTTATCCAAGAAAGGTCTAGTGATTGCGTTCTGTTCGTCGACAAACTTTTTAGTTTCTTCGCTATCCGGGTCTTCCATCCATCTGTACGGATCTTTGACCTATAAATTGTCAAATCATTTAGACTCGAAGAACCAACCTCATATTTAATAAGAATATTGACAAATTTGGAATTATATGCGTACTTCAGTTTTATTATAATACGTTTCGGCGATACTTTCATCCCTCCTAGGATTAGGATATAAGATTTCCATCTTACTTAAAAATCTTTTAAATGCGCTTTGTGAAGTTGGATGCTTTAAAGTAACGAGAGAATCATTAATTTAGAAAATGAGGTTTTTGAAAAATTCAGTCAAACTGAGATGGAGCAATAAGATAAATATGTACCTGTCTTAAAATATACGGTGTCTGCAGATAATATGAATTTTTTACAATGTTTATCTTGAAGATATTTCTTAAAAGCATGAAAAAACAAACACGTAGCGGAAGTTACAGCAGTTAACACAACACTTAATACCAAACAGTTACTGGTTCAATAAAAGCACTCGAACCTGTAATGTATAAAACGTATAAAAGAAAAGGTAAGTAATTGTAATTCACAATAACACGACGATTGCGAGTGCAACGTATAATTTTATTTTATTACAATTGGCGAATTTTTGTATTTTTTCTGACAAAATTTTCAACCGAATAAATCACTTTCAATGAATGAATTCAATTCAACTGCATTCTTAATCCTTATTGGTTGATGTTGATGACTGTGAGCCAATCTGAATACCTACCACATTACTGTTCGTACCGTACCGCGTTTTGTTGGACACACGTCACCTTTCTTTGTAAAGTTGTCTTCATTTTCCTAAAGTTTTCCTCGGACTTGGAAGATTTATAATTCAAATCATTCAAATTCAGAAAGAGAAAGTAGACCGATCAGTGACACTGACACTGGACCGGTGGACCAATGTGAGCTATAAAGTTGTGTACAAGACTACTATTTATAGAATATTCCTTTGTTATCCTTTGGACGCTATGTCGCTATCAAGCCAAAGGCGACCAAGCCCAAGCGCCATTCGAATTCAAAACATTTCGAGCAAACTAACTTTGAAGTTTGCAATATTTTTAAAAATAAAAATTAAGAAAATTCTTTTCTTACACAGATTACCTATGTAAGCGTTATCTTGCCTTCAAATGTGTTCGTTGTGTAATTTATGAATTTATGTAGGTACTTGTTCGTTCGAAGATTGAAATGAAAAACGATTTAGAGGAAAATAATAAAGGTGATTTTTTTTCCTATTTAGTTGTACCAAAGTGATAAAAATTGAATTTACTGAAATTCAAATGTATTTCGGTACTTATTCGTCTGTTTTCTTTTCTAATGCTAAGTACCTACTTTATTTGCATGTTTGAAGTACCTATTCTGGTTGCTGACATAAGGTTACAAATGTGTGAAGAAATACTTGAAAATGCTTGATTAGATTAGAATATACGACCGGGGTGTAATAATATTACTCTGTTTACGCATTAATATTGTAGGTAATGAAATAGGTAACTGTTACTCTGTATCGATGCACCAAAACAATGGCGACTAATTTGCCTCATGTTTTAATGATTCATTTTTGCCAATGAACTTTTTTTTGTAAAACTGTTTGATTTTCATTACTTTTTCGAAGTTTTAAAATGTAAAAAAGGAAAATGATACTTGAGATAAAATATTTGATATAATTCACAACAGAAAAATAAAAGATACATTTTAAGTGTAGGTATTGCACAACTTTGATAAAGTAAGAAATTAACCGATATAAGGGAAGAAGAAATGAATAAAATGAGTATAAAAAGTGAACAAATAACATTTTTTAAAAAACAAATTAACAACATTTTTCGAAAACAATTCAAAAAATAGTGAAGAAAAATTTTCCGCATGGGTACTTTGAATAACTACTAAGAGCTACGATGAAATTATGTTAAAAAGGGGGAAAACAAGAAGTAAGTAAAAAATATTAATACGAAAATAAAAGATCACGAAATTTCAGATTATATAAATGCGTATCAACCACCTCGTTTTCAAAATCTTTTGAAATTATTAGCACGGAAAAAATCATCGTTATTTTTATCATCCTCTCTACGATTACCAAAATTATTATTTTCATTATCTGAGTAAAGTACATTGGTGAATGGAGCTTGACCTGGAAGACCATCTTCTCCGAAAAATCCACCTTGCCTCATTGCTTCTAATTCCGAACGTTCCAATGTCCGCATACGACGATTACGAAGCACTTCTGATAAACTGTATGTACCTGGTTCGAAAACTGGAGGATATTCCAGTCCGGGGTACTCGGGTGTGTTAGGCAGAGACGTTTCTAATGAATGAGACGTTGTTGCAATTGACTGAGAAAAGAAACAAGTTGATAAAACGTAAAAAAATCTGACGACAGGTAATTTAAAAATAAAAAATTCTCAAGTACCGCGTCAAAAGGAGAGTGCTCTAATAGAGAACTAGTCTCTGAGGCGACAACATTGTTAGGCACAGGAGTAGCTTGAGATTTTTTATCACGAAACAGGACTCTTCGAAGACGCGGCGAACCTGAGAAAAAAGATTGGATAAACAAAAAAAAAACAAAATTTTCAAATTTCCATCTTGAACAACGTCTTACTCAACAAATTAGTCTTTTGTCCGTCGTTCTTGCTACTTCCAAATAAACTCTTGAAACGAAGGGTAGAACTAGAGGTTTCTTCTGTTTTCTTCGACTTCACGTTGACGGTATTAGTCGCGGGGCAATTACGATCCAAGGTCATTTCGAAGGCTAGTTGTAGACGAGATGATTCATCATTGTGATCTAGTAATACGCAGGTATGAGTCATTTTCGAGACGAAAAAATTAACTGATTTTAAAATATTATAAGAACTTACTGTTGTTCGAGGTTTCCCATGGAGGCGGTTGATACTGAGCAGGTTTTTTCAGAAATTTAGTACGAAAATCAGCCGAAGGTGGATTCTCAGAATGTTTATTATAGTGACTAGAAAAATCAGTTCTTAATCGAGAAGTAGAAGGAGGAAGAAACGGATGCTCATGACCTATAGTAACCAAAATAAAAATATTTTAGAAGTCTCGAATAAAAAAACTTGACTGTATTGTTTTCGTTCATTTACCAGTAGCAACAACAGCACTGTGGCTGGCTATGGGTGTGGGAGGTGGGGGAGCATGGCACTGGGGTACCCGTAATGTGCTCGTTGCATGAGGATGTTGTTGTTGTTGCTGCTGCTGTTGTTGCCTCCTCTCTTCTTCCTGTCGACTCAGCATGAAGGATTCCAGAGTCATAGAGCCACCAGGTTGAGAAGCCTCTGGTGTTCTGTGAAAAAAATATAACAATGTAAATACAATTGATAATATAAACGCTAATTAAAATCAAAAAACGGTATCTATTTTTTCGTTTTTACTCCTTCACAACTTCCTACATTACTTACTTTATTATTATTTAGAGATATATCCCTGAGAGAAGCGTGCAAAAGAAGAAAAATGTTTCGAAAATTTTCAAACTTTTTGATTACTTTCGTAATTTATTATTAGTTAGCTGACTGCGTTAATTTTTCAACCTTACCTTTGGTTATTAGCATTACACTTCGCTAATGAGGCTAATCTATAATCAGCCATATCGGGAGGTCTTGTAGGACTTGCAGATGGCATTGGAGCGGCACAAGTCAACGATTCTGGTCGGCTATGTAATCCAAATATTTGAATCAATACTTGCATTTAAAATTTTTTAGGTTAGTAAAACAATAATAGGGTCATCATACTTCGAACTCAAAGGCACACCAGAATCTGGTGACGGAGTGTGAGGCTTCTCCATCAGAGGTACTCTACGATAACTTCGAAACTGCGCAGTTGGTACCGCGACTATATTCTGCTTATTCCCGACTGGGAATAATTTTCGGTACTTACGATCCAAGCTGGCAACATGATTGCTTTCGTTACTCTCTTCTTTGGCGAGTTTACGAGAAGGCTTTTTTAGCGAATTGTATTTTTTATCCCTAAAATTAAATTGATATGCATTGCAAGGTAAATGATTAAAAACATCGATTTTTCGAAATTTAAGGCTTACGCTTTGCTGTTATCTTGTGTATGAGTCAAATGGATGGAAATGAGACCGGTGAGTTTTTTCATAGCGGCAACATGAGGACCGTGTTCATGACCTCCTTTATCTTTCTTAGTCGTCGTTACAGGACTTTCATCTTCTTCTCCATCCGTTTCACTCATGACGATAGCTGCGAAATGAAAAATAGGGATAAAGTTTGTAGAAAGTTAGTGAAAATTTCAACGCACTTTTGCTAAAAAAAAAAAAAGTAATAACAGTAATTCAGCTAATTTACATTGTTGCTGTTCTGATACGGTAACTTTGGAAAACGTGTCCACCCATCCTGCCAGATCTTCACCAGATTCAGCGGCAAAATAAAATGTAGTTCCTGTATGATATACTTTGAAGGAAAAGTTCTTGGATTTGACTTCTTCGGCAGGTGAAACGGTAAATCCCGGGAGAGAAATCATTAATCTAGCATGAGAAGCCTACAGAAATAACCCATATTACTTTTTATTACTTCTTCCATAAATATCTATAAAGCAAAAAAAAAACAACTGACACTTACGTCACGTGAATTAAATCCATAAAAAATAGTTCCTTTTATAATGAACCATCCTTTGATCCAATTCGGCGATTCTCTGGAGTTTTTACGACACCTATGGTATAGCCATCCTTCATGATCGCAAACACCCAGCTCCTTGACACTGACGTTACGTCGTTCTGAAATACCGTAACATGATCGATAAAACTTCGTATCAAAAGTCTCTAAACGAAATAACAAAAACCATAGGCAAACTTACTCGCTAAGAGAGGATTCTTTTTTCTTGGCACTTTTGGACTCTTATGAGAAATACTTCTCGAGGCAGATTTGGTAACGCTTACTGTTTTTTGATTGGCTTTCGAATGACTGGCAGGGTTTTTCAAAGGCCTCGGAGGCGGTTCCGGAGGAGAAATAGGCTTCTTGTCGATTTTATGACGAGGAAATGTAGTCGGTATTGGTACATCGATTGTCGTATGAATAACTAATTTCTCTGTAGGTGATATGGGACTGGCAATTATTTGTTTGGGAATTCCTTCGAAAGGTATCTCATTCAACTCGTTTTTGAACTCTCTGTCGAATGCGTTCAGTTCAGGACGTATTTCTTGCACGGGATTACTTCTTTCTAGAGGAGGGCGTGATTTAGGAGACTCTTCGCTCAACGAATTAGCTTCAGATTCACTATCCATATTCAACAGTGACGAACTGATCGTATCCAATATTTTATTTTCATTCGATGACGATTCTTGTTCCGAGGGTAATGAAGCATAAGACGTGATAGACTCCGGTTCTACAATACCGTCGCTTTTTATTTCCAAGTACTCGTATTGTTCGGGTTTTATTTCAACCAGTTCTTGTTTAATTGATTTAGAAAACGGCTTCATTTCTAACGATTTTTTGAACTCTGTTAGAGAATCGGATTCCGAAGTGATATTATCTGGCGCCGATTTAACTTTCTCTTCCGGTAACTTCATATTGAACGTCAGTGGTTCTTTAGAATCGGCCGAATAATCGTAAGACGGCGTACTGTAGCTTTTATCTAATTTACCTCGTTCTCTTCTCGGACTTCGGTCGGTTTTTTTAACAATATTACTTCGCAAAGGAGACGAAGGCTTACTTGAGCTTTCCGTTTTCGTTATGTTATTTTGCGCGTTCGACAAAATTGGCTTGGGCAAAAGTTTAGGTTTTTTAGCACTTTGGCTAGTTTGCTCGATGGCTTTGTTTAAAGAATCAATACGTTGTTTAAGAGGAATAAAACTGCTTCCGTCAATATTTTCTTTATCCGATTTCAAATTTTTCTCCGAGGAAGACGATCCGCTGATTGACGAAGGATCCATTTGTTCACATAGTCGAGCTGACCAAGTAAGAGAACAATGGGAAGCGGGAGGAGATCTCCTCAAATGAGTTTCGCTGTTTGCTTTTTCGCATGCTTTCTCGTCACTGTTACTACGCCATTCTTTTTCCAATTTCAATTCGTGCCAAAACTGAAATTAAACGTAGACATTACAAGATCGCTTCATGGCTCATAGACACATAAGGTTATTATTTTTAAAAAAGTACCTGTTCTAAACTAAGAGGGGCCTGTTTACTGACAGGACTCGCTCCAGTAATCGTAGCTCGACGTTGAACGGGTATACGCGGTTTCGGTAAATACAAACGTACACTATTTGGGGACGAAGGTCCTACCATCAATTCACTTTCACTGCTTTGACTACTACTGCTAGATACTGTGCTGGGTGTAGGCGATGAAGGTGAAACTCGATCTGCCACTTGAGTTTCGACAGTAGTTGTGATTGGTTTAGAGTTCATAATTCTGCTACCAAAACACACAAAACAAAAAAATTGCAAAATTGCAAATAACGCAACTTGTATGAAAAAAAAACACCCACCTGAATTGCATTCCAAAACGGGATGGCACGGTCAGTAATTCCGGTCTAGATGGTGACAAGAGATCGTTCCACTTGGTCGAATAAGTAATTTGTTTCCTACAAGGTAGTCGATACGGTTTTATGTATATTTGCCCGAAGACTTTACTGTGACGAGGCCTTTTCTTTAACGTCATTAAAATCTCCGTAGAAGTTTCTTCGAATAACAACGCCATCACTTCTTTCACTTCCCATCCAACCTGAAATGGAAAAATTGCATAAAAACGAGAAAGAAACTCTTACTTTACAGCATAGTTTCTACATACCACAGTTTGATAATTGATTTGCACAATTTCATCTCCCGTTTCGATTTTACCACTTTGATGAGCAGCGCTGTTACATTTCAATTCGCCGACTTGTAAAATCCCTTGAAAGGAGGGAACGATATAAAAGCCCAAAGCATCTCCTGGACGCTTTTTCAAGGTAGCGAGGTCTAAGGAAGCAGGTTGAAGCAGCAATGAGTCGTCAATACTTTGGATGATTTGATCTACCAATTCAGCGAGTTGTTTGCAGCTTTTACGAATGTACTCAATCGGCTTGTCCACAAACCTATCCCTCATGCCACTCATGGCCATTTCTAAGCTCAATTTCAATAGTTCATTTTTCGTGTCTACGTATGAAGTTTGCTCGCAAAATGGAGATCTGAAATATACAAGGAACTGTATTAGTACGTGTCAGTAAGTGTCAACGCATAACGCTATAACCTAAAAGAACACCCCCTTTTCAATTTTTGTGAAAAATTCAGCATCGAGTATGAATGATAAATATTACCATATTATTTTTCTTTGCCCAATGATTAGACAGAAAACGGAAAATGTGTGCATAAATTTTTTCCACCAATACTTTCCATCAACTTAGAATGGAAACCATTGACGCGACTTTATAAGGATAGCAGAATTATATACAACGATTCCTCAGAAGTTGATTTTTGAAATTTTTCTATACTATAGGTAAGTGTATGTGGTTGAAAGATTACTTTAACATGAATTCGTAAAATTAATGAAACTTGAATGTAAGGCGATGAAGCAGCATACCTATCAAGCCAACAAACAAGCGGTTTAACTGCTGCAACTACATTAGCTACATCGCTTAGGACATGAGTGGATACTACGCTACTGTTGACGTGATTTCTCCAAAGCTCATTGTGGAGGCTGTGGGCGACCACGGATAACCGCAGCGCCATTAACTGAAGGTTTTCTCTATCCAGATCATAATACTAAGAACAAATCGATATAAATTAGTTATTCACATTTTTACATAACAATCAACTGGTTACTACAGGTACACAATCTAATTTAAATATTAGGAATCTTACAAAATTTTTCAATAAATCGATCGCTTCCAAAATTATCTCTTGATGACCAATTTTATAAACTCCGATTTCTTCCAGATCATTGGGCTGTAAATCGAGTAACTGTTGCCCATTAATGTTCTTCTCTACGAATAATCGTATATATTGTAGGACTACATTGTCCAAGCCTGTTAGAAGGGAATAAAGAATTACTATGTAGGTATTCACTGTAGGTATTTAGATCAACCAACCTTTTAGCCATTCGGCAACTTGTTCTGGTTTCCAGTCAGCAACATTGACATAAGCCATTTTCAACTATCGAATGATGAATTAAATATACTGAACATTAGCAAGTAGTGTGAGCTACGTTCATTAAAATTCTAGTCGCACTGGTTACGGGCATCTAAGTGATAACATAATTACATCACGGACTGCGTTAAAACAGAATTACATACAAAAATCAAATTCTATGCATTATTCCCAGAGGCGATATCAAACAAAATAATCAAGTATGTATCTTACTCACAAGGTATGATTAACATGGATTAACGCATAATTGATAAATGCCAAGCGTGCAAGCGTGTAATTGAAATTCTACTCTGGTCCATTGATTGACACTACATTATTTTTTACTATTTCCTATTTTCATCAAGTGAACTTAGCAGTTTTTCTCCGAGTTTCTAAACATTAATTTCTAATCTGCATTGTGCAATTGTGCTACAGATGATGATTGATAAGCTTACTGGAACAGAACGTCACGAATGGATGTTGGAGTCACGGTCGTGAGTGTGAGGGTGGTGCGTAGCGTGTTTACTAGTGAGTGTTTTAGGTACCACTTATACCGGTTGAGTGATAATGAAAAATTGAAAATTTGAATGATTAAGTATTATTTTTCTTGAATTAATAAATATTTGCTGTCATTAATAAGAAATTCGTGTTTATTACAAATCACAAATGCCTAAAAGAAAGCTCGAAGAATGCGATGAAGACTCCGAAGATGCTCAACCTTGCTTTACTAATCTTGCCGAAAAAGATGTGTTCATCACAGAATACATCAACACATCTTGTTCATTCAACGGTATTATTAAACAAAGGTATATAGTTCTATGGTTTGGAAATTTCATAATTAGATAGTTTAAGTTCTATTAATCTGATCCGTATCGTCAGATTTTCCGATTTCCAGGTCAATGAAATTGACGTGGAAGGTAAAATCGCAGAGTTGACAAATTTAAGCTTCGAATCGGATGCAAACTTGTTCGGTAAAAGTATTAAAGAAGAAAATGGTCAGTCTTCTGATGCCGAAGAGGAAATCGATATTGAAAGTATACCTTGAAAAGTTGGTCAGTTATAGTGCATCTTTTCAATCAAAATTTTCCCCGTTATAAAACTTTTGTTTTAGTAAAACCCGTAGAAGAGTTGGTGTACCCAATCACTACAGCAGATCAATGGAAACAGCTTACATTGCTATTGAAACGAGGAAGAAAAGAAGAAACAATCAAGATAGATGTGGGTATACTTCAAGACCTATAAACATCAATTAGATATGCATATTAATATTGCATGATTGTGATTAATTTTTTTAAAAAATCATGTTCAGGTGACAAACGTTGATAAAGAAGGCCGAAAAGAAATACATAAAGATATAGAACAAAAATATAAAAAGAAATTGTTCACTTCTACTGTATCCGAAAATGAGAACAAGAAGTACATACTGATTGGAGTTCATTCGACAGACAGTAAGTTTTTGTTGAACTGTATGAAACGTAATTAAAATAAATGGTGCTTGTGTATAAGTAGCAAGTTTTTTAAATGTGTTTCAGAGAGAAACAATTCACGATGGCCGAAGGACTTGCCTCAGTATTTATATGCTGTGGCATTTAAAGAGAATATTGATACGATGTCTGTTGCCCAAAAAATTTCTAAAAAGTTGAGGTATGTCGTTCTTCATAATACGCTGTGTTGCTTATAATCTGACAAATTGTATTAATATGAAATCGCTTCGTCACGCACTTTCCAGAATAAATCCCAAACTGATTACGTACGCTGGGACAAAAGATCGTCGTGGTGTCACATCGCAATGGATAAGCGTACGTTGTGTTGAAGCACGCAAATTAGCATCATTAAGCTACCAAGATAAATTATGCTTCGGTAACTTTGAGTATAGAAAAGAACCTCTTCAGCTAGGCGATCTTCAAGGGAATAGATTTCGACTTGCTTTACGGTAGGTATAGTAATGGTAACCTCGAAAAATTCTTGCGTGAACGAAATTTCAGCGTATTTTCAATTTTTTAAACCTTTAGTAACGTCGAAGCAAGTACTGAAGAGATTGAAAAAACTGTAAAACATTTTGAAACTTTTGGATTCATCAATTACTTTGGTTTGCAAAGATTTGGTTCTTATTCTTCAGCTCCTACTTACCAGATCGGTAAATGTTTACTCACCAGACAATGGAAAGAAGTAAGACAGAATTAAGTTACTGTATTTGTGAAAAAAAAAGTCTATGACACTTATGTATTCTTTGACGATTTCAGGCAATAAATTCAATTCTGAAAACTCGACCGAAAAATGACGATATAAATAACGCCTGCAAAGTCTGGGCAGAAACCGGTAATGCGACAGAAGCGTTGAAAGAATTGAAAAGAAATCGTGATCACTCCATTGAAGGTAGTGTTTTGAAAACTCTCTCTACTCAAGGAAATACGGCGTATGTGAACGCATTACAAAGGGTAAATAAATACATATCTACATAGACTATTGGCAGGTGTAGTCATTTTGTTTACCTGTTGGAGTATTCCAGTTACCCAGAAATATGAGATCACTGTACTTGCATTCATTTCAAAGTTTCATTTGGAATCAAGTAGTTTCCAGAAGAATTAAAGAATTTGGATTGAAACCACTACCCGGAGATTTGGTTTATGAAGCCAAAAATCACAAAAATGGTAAGTATCTTCCGTACAAAGTTTCAATTGGATTTTCAATTTTGATAACTTTGATTTTCTTAGACGAAAATGACCAGAAATCGGTTAGAATTTTATCTGCTGACGAATTGGAAGGTGTTAAAATCGAAGACATCGTTTATCCTTTACCCGGTTCCGCTATCAAGTACCCAGATAATATTATAGGCGAATGGTACCAAGAAATTTTTAAATCTCACGATCTAAACTTCGAGTCCGATGATCACAACAAGTAAATATTTTTTTTGTACGAAATTAGTACGTACTATTTAGTAAACTATCCAACGAGAATTTCAATTGAGTTATTTTTCAGAGCTTTTAGTCTGTCTGGAGATTATCGAAAGATGATAACAATTCCTAAAAGTGTACAATGGAAAACGGTTCATTATGATAATATTTCTGCTGATTTGATCACTACCGATTATCAAAATATGATGGGTACAACTTCGATAGAAAATCTAGAAAGTAAAGTAAATTCTAAATCGATTGTTATATTTACTCGTAGTCAGTTCAAAATCGCCTGATTATCAATTTACAGATGGAAAGTATAAGGCTGTGATTTTGGAATTCGTTCTGCCACCATCCACATACGCAACCATGGCTTTGCGAGAAATCACCAAAACCGATACATCTGCGAGTTTTCAAGCATCTCTCACACATTCTCATGTTAAAGAATGTGCTTCAAAACTTGCCCGAGAGTCGTGATTTTTTTCGCACTTTTCTTCGCGGTTAAATGACTTGTCCATGGTTTTATACTGAATAAATTTTATTTTATTTTGTGTAAATTCACGTGGTTTTTCAGATTGACATGTTTTGAAAACATTCGGTTGCATAAATTGCACTTGTATGGCGATAGTCCTTCGTGTGAATATTTATGCGATCTCAAGTTACCAGGTGTCGGAAAAGATTTCCCACATATCTCACATTTATGAGGTTTTTCCTAAAAACGAATCATGATATTTTAAACCGAAAATAAATCACTTACTTAGAAATTAATAATTTCAAAAGCATTGCTCACCGCAGAATGAGTTAGTCTGTGATAATATAAATTCGAACTGGCAGTAAAACGTTTCCCACAAATTCTACATTGATGAGGTCTCTCTCCGCTGTGGATTCTCTTATGAGTATTTAAGGAACTAGAAGTCGAAAATCCTTTTCCGCATATTTCACACACATGTGGTCTTTCGCCTATGCAATAAGAAAAATGTCAGGAAATATGCGAATATAAAAAAAATATATGTAAGTAGGTAGAATCGACCTGTATGAGTCCGAATATGTCTTTTCAATAACGATGGTCGATCAAATTCTTTACCACAAATGTCGCAAGGTAGCATGGTTTTTGTTCTTCCATTAGTTTTTTTCAATACCGAACAATGATTTTTTGCAGTGAAATTGACTGATAAATCTAGAGGTTTTATGATATCTAACGACAGTTGAAATCGTCAAATTTTTGAATCACATATAATTGGGGGAAAGGGGGGAAGAGTTAACAGTAATAAACGTACTCGTGGTGAAATCTGCATTATTATTTTCGGTAACTGATAGAATATCTTTCAAAGAAATATCGTGAAACAAAGCTTTAATCACAGAACCATACTGTACTTGATGAACAATTTCTAAGATTAGATAGGTACTTTCTTTAAATACAAATGCATTTGAAGGTTGCGTCATTCGTGAATTGTCTGGTGATATTTCGCTACACGAATACAAAATATGGAGCCAGTGTATTTGTTGAGAATTCGAGTTACCGAAGCAATTCTATTAAACCAGGAAAAAAATTATAGGAAAATCTACAGTAATGTACCTACCTACTAGCGATAGGATCACTTACTTCGGAAAATATCCATCTCCCTTGATTGGAAAAAAATCTAATTCCTTTGGTGAAGTATGTTTCTGCAATAATATTTAAATCACCCTTTTGTAATTTTTGTACATTAAACTGCTCCGGTATAAAAACATACATATTTAAGTAAGGTACTTGTAATAGACACGTACCAGAAAGTATACTGATATTTTCCCCTTACTAACCATCAATAAAGCACTAAGGAAATTTTGCCTTTATTGAGTGCTGGTTATAGTATAATTTGAAAACAAAATAGACATGATAAATGATTTTGGTGTAATGTTTCGTATGTAGGTTCTTCACAAGCACCAATTTCTCGTAATAAGTCATTTTAACACTGCACATTTGATTTTTATCGACCACTCGAGCTACATGTATTGCTATATGATTAATGTATGTTATGATTTGTAATTTATTAGACGTTTTGAATGGTCTTGTGCGTATAAGTTACCGTTCTCTCAACAGAGAGGTCAAATGTATTTGTATTGTAAAGGAAAAGGGGTATCTCTTCGTCGATTCGCCATATAGCCTATAAGTATGCCTATTAAGGTGAAGAGGTTGCATACGTTTTGCCTATATTTTCGAGTAGTTACACCGCATACGTAAATCATTTTTTCATGGAAATGAAATAACGCTTGATTTGAATGTGTACCTAGGACCTACATTGCCTACTACAAACTGAAATGTAAGGAAAATAATTTTAAGCGGCGTCGATGTACATGCGTACACAAGTTTTAAAAGAGCAAAATATTCTCCTTTTTTTTGAAAACTCGGCAACTTGTCGTCTTGTACCCATCTAAGTAGTTTTTCTTTCCTTTCATCAATATAGAAATCTATTTTTTAACTTGCTTAGCAATCGTCCAAAATTTTCTGAGTAAAATCATTTTAGGAAATACCAACTTTCTTAAAATGCAATTATTCTTCGTAAAAAAAAAATCTAAAAATGAAGCCTTCGAAGCCACAAGTGAAATTATCAGATGAAGATCTAAAAGTTTTGCAAAATCATGTGCGACTGCTTCACGGCTTGGATGTACCGCAGAAAAAAATGAAGAACATAATTCATAGAGAACCTCAACCGAAATTAAATTCCGCTCAAACAGTGAGAATGAAGTGTATAAAAAAACGACGCCAACTATTCAATAAACTCGTTATCGAGGAAGAAAAAGAACGTGTCAAAATAAAAGACCGTTCTAGTAGCAGAAGAAAAAGTATTCAATTCTCATTGAATAAAGCATTTCATATGAGGTGGAAAGTAGTTCGAAGACTTCCGATTATAACCTCTCACGATAAGGAAGTGTTCCACGATACGGGAAAATTGCCTTTTGTTGTTCCGGCGTTTTATAAACCGTTTAATCCTCTTCCAACGGATTGGTCGAATCAAGAATTCATATTTTTAGATGAAAACGAAGAAAAGAAGAAAAAAGATGCGACCTCAACCACACTAGAACCTACTCCTCTGTCGAGTACGAGTACGACGTTAACCACACTAGAACCTACTCCTCAGTCGAGTACGAGTACGACGTTATCACCGGTTTCAGAAGGAACACCGCAAGTTGTTTCAACTACCGTGTAACCAAAAATTAAATTCACTTGGGAAAATACTATACGTATGTTCTGTATCTAGGCGAATGAGGTACAATGAATGACACGAGCTCTCGTCGAATAAATATTCGTGAGTAAATAATTTGCTTTTTGTTCGTTTTGTTAATTTTTCTTTATTAAACTGAAAAAAGAGAAAAAAAACTCTACCGCACTTATGCGTTAGAATAGCTGATTTTCGTTTTTTTACTAAATAATATCAAAATTATTTCATGGCCCAATTGATTTTGATCGTTCAAAATTTT
>FIZT01053950.1:0-19356 GCA_900065295.1 Paracoccus marginatus
CCGAAGAGAAACGTCGCTTTTCTCACCAGGTTCTCGTGGGAGTATTGCGATGTCATGTCGCGCGCGTTAAAAAGATTACCCCTGGGGCATGGGTTAATATGCATCGATTGGGCTGAAATTTTTTTTGTGCCATATTGGGATATAGTCTAACAAATTTAGCCCTGGCCCCGATAGAAATTCAAAAGTCTGAAAATGAGTGCCACCCTACTCCCCCTCTCCTCCCTTCACCCATCACTCATGTTTGGAAATTTTGAATTATGATTTTTAAACGTATTTGAGGCCTATAAAATTTAAAAATAGGTCTTTTGTAGTCAAAATAATAAAGAGTTTTTCCTTTCAAAATATTCAAACAAAATTCTTTTTTTATAAGGCTCAAACTCTTATAATTTCTTGATCAAAAAATTCAGAAATCAATATTTTATCTTTTTCATACTATTTTTCAATTATTCACGCCGCCCACCCCAATACTTTAACAAAATGACCTAAAAACGAACAAAATACTGGAAATCGCTAAAAAATGAATTTTCTATTTTTCCTGATGGAGAGTTCTTAAAAAACCTGAACACTGTCAATTGATCGGAATGAAATGAAGCGTTGAATTTTTAAAAAAAGTACACCGTCGAGTCTGCGAGTAAATTCGCAATGACGAGATGAAATTCGCAAAATCGTAAACACTGCTCGTATCGCGATAGAAATTTTACATTTGATTTTCATAGGTATATAGAATGAAATTTCGAGTCAGGAAAGTTTCTCATGAAATGGTTAATTTTAGAAATAACGAAATTCTTTACGTATATACGAAACGAGAATTCTACGCATCCATAAAAATTTGCACATTCATCATAATAAATTTTTCGAACGAAAAATGCCTGCATAGTTTTAAAAATCTTGATAAATTACCAAAAAGCTTTAGAGCTTTGTAACTTCTTTAGCCTTAAAGCGTGCGTGAGAAAATCGAAAACCACCGAGAAAAAAAATGCAAACGTGGAATTTTTCGTAAACACCCGATTTACCAAATAAACGATAATCTTCGGTTGGATTTTCGAATTTTTCAAAGAATATCAATCAAAATATTTTCGTCGACTTGTTTCTCCTTCATTGAACCGGTTCCACGTACTCGTGTACCTATTTGATTGTACGTATTTTAAAGATGCGATTTTTTCTTCGCAATTGCGAAATGAAAAAGAAAAAAGTGCGTCCGCGAGTGACGTGTATTTCATTGGCTTACCGTGAAACGAAGGTTTCGCAAAATGCAGCGATTTGTAAACGGTGCGAGTATTTTTATCGTCGAGTTGAATGGGCAACATAATGGAGTAAATCTAGATAAAAAGATATACCGTTTTAAAAAATCTCGATGACTTTTTTTCTCTCTCTCCAAAGCATCATGAATTATTCAAACTTTTCCAAGGTACACAAACATAAGAGGTATATTTAACAAAGGAAAAAATTGTTTATAAATATCCACCGGGTGAAATTACTTTCCGGACGTGTACCCTGTACCTAAATACCTAGATGTATATACGCCTAATTCGATTCTCAGCGTGTTCGACGAATGGTTTAAAAATAATAAGATGGGTGGTTTGGCTACTCAGCAATCTTATTGTGGATGAAAATGCGCTGGAATGCGTTCGCTTTGAAACCTAGCACTCACTAGCTATCGATAACGTGATGGTCAACTTCCACATTACTCATTAGTACAATTAAAACGACTAATTAATGATACGTCTTGACAACGACTCGACTCTCTTAACCGTTTGCCCGCGATGACGATGAGCTGACCCAGTCAGTGAAAATAATTTGTTGTCTGATCTTATTATTTTGGTTTTTTATTCAAAGCTCGAGGAGAAAATCGCAGCTTACTTTGGTGGAATTTTTCGTAATTTTTTTTTTTGTGATTTTACATTAAAATTATTTTAATTGACGTTCTCTTTACAAAAAATGAAAAAACATTTTCCACGGATGAAGTTTTATTCATTTTGCCTTATTTTCGTGATTTCAAAATTTTAAACTAGTGCGTTCGGTTCGTTATAGTTGTCTTTTCTGCAAATATCAACCAAGTTGACAGTGTTGTCTGCTTCTATGACAGTTTCGTGCTACTGGAGAAAACTTTTCGCGATTGTTTTCTTCCATATTTTATTCATTTTTTTGACGAGCTGCTGCCTGTATGAATCTTCTCGTGTATTACGAATACGATTCGAGTCGTATTGATCATCCTGGTTGGATTCTTAGTCGAGATTTCGCTTGCGCAAATCATCATCGGAATGTGCAAGGTTTCGTTATCATTAGATACCGTGCACCTCTGACGTCAAACTCGATATAGATATACGATAGATTTCTATAAAATTATCATTGGTAGTTGGTACACATTTCAACGAGCCCAAATATATTAGATAATTTTGTCGAAATGATTTTACAAGTTTTTGCCATCTTCAGTATAACGAATGAAACGCAACGTATGGGCATGTGTGTATTGCATAATAATTGATTAATAGAATAGAAATTGCGTTTCGCTGTTCAATTTTAATCATAACAGATGGAAATATTTTCCATTCATTGGTGAAATATTTCATGCTTTTTCGAGTACCTCTACCTCCCTATACGTATTTTTTTCCCGATGCGTATACGAGTTCGACGTCTAACCGAAGTGGGTAAATATAGGATCACTGTAATCGTATAATAATGTACACATGCATATCAAACATCATCCATCTTCTAATCAATTACCGCGAGTGAGTCGCAGGGAATGTAAAAAAATAAAATGATAACTTTTTTTACGTCTAAACACCATAAATCAGCCACATAACCCATTTTTGTTAAGTATACTCTCGATAGTGGGTACGCGCCATTATACGAGTAGATGTATGTATGTATGTAGATGTACCTTCGCGTACATGCTATGTATTTTGGCGTACAACAAAACCTGACACCTCCCTTCAAGCTTCAGCCCAGTGTCAGGTTAGCGCGTCTTAAGCTTGGTAAAATTGACGTTGTAATTTTTCACCTTCGCTAGCTCAGCGCTGCGCTGCATACAGGGTGTCGCGTGAAACTTTTTCCTTTTATCGAAAACAATGTTTTAAAATGAACCTCGAGCTTGAGTTTGGAAAATAGAAAGATTTTGTTTTTTAAATGACGTGAGTCATAAAAAAAAAATTGATGAATTTTTTTTCGTCATTGCATTTATTCCCTTGATGACTTTTTTTTCAAGTGTGTGCTTAAAAAATTTTTAAGATATTTTTCAAACCATTTTTAGTCTCCAACCGCACCTGATTTTTGAAGTTGGAAATTCTTCAAAAAATTGCAAGTTGATCGAAAAATTGAATAAAATTCAGATGTCGGATGAGAATGGTTCTTTCGAATTGAGATTTTTCAACAAAAAAAAAAAAAAAAAATGAAATCATGGATTATTGGCAATAAAAAAGTTGGGAAAACCACAATGGCCCAAGTCCGTTTCAATGGGTTTTTCTAGTCAGATTTTCGCATTGAATGAAGCAGATTTTAGTAAATTGAAATTTTTCAAAAAATCACGATCGATGAAAAAATTTGTTGGAAACAAGGAAAAGTCAAAATTACGACTTTAGCCAACTTTGAATATTTTTCTAGTGCAATTTTCTTTTTAAATAAGGCTGAGAAATTTGGAAAAAAAATTAAAGTTCAATGAACTTGGCCAACAGTTGAAAATTTCAATCATCAGTTCAGTTCATTTTTACACATCAAAAGAACCACAATTTCGATCAAAATTGCTCATTTCCGTAGAATTTTCCAACTCTTGAATTTTTCAAAATTCTAAACCTGGGCAATTTTCATAGGACACCCTGTATACTCCGCATCTAAATTTCAACTCGAGAAATTCAGCTGCGGGTGCGATACAAAGAATAAAATTGCTGTTGCGGTACGGCAGCACATTTGCAAAGATATCTAACTATATGGTGCACAGAATATATACTCGCTCAGAGCACAGGCATTTGCCAAACATCACAACCACGTTTTACGATCCATCACCTAATTTAATAGGGGAGCGGACGAGAGGCGGAGGCGGGCCTCAGCCCCGTTAAAAATACTGTGCGATGTTGTGGTGCTCAAACGAGGGAAATTTCGCAACCGAGTTAATCGATTTTATCTGCGTAGGCTGCACAAGCAAAATATAAACAATACCGGCACACTGTTCGAGAATACATGTGCAACATGGAGCCTTTTTTCCAGCGCAGCCCTTTTTTTGCCTGCGTAACCCGCGCCCGCTCTTTTGATACAAAATACTAATAAAAATAAAGCGCCGCGCGCGCGGCGATAATAAAAAATAACGCGTTAAAATCCTATGTGCAGCGCCGATGTTGTGGATGCAGAACAAGGCAGAAAAACACTCGTTTAAAATGGTCTATCAAAATGTCAGAAATGACATAGACCGAAATTAAAGCCCACGTTATGCAAAAAAAGAAAAAAAAATGAAATAAAAATCGTAAAAAATCTCCACTTTACAACAACGTTGCGTCGAAACTGCTATTCTAATTATTTTTTGTAAATACGCGACTTAATTTATTTTATCGGTGTTAGCGAAGAGAAAATATTAATATTTCGAATAAGAAATACGTTCTAGGTTCGCGAAAATACCTCCTATGGATGACATTAATTGCTGATGTAAAGAACTGCATTCTTAATTTTATTGACTGAGTGAAGACGATGCGATGTTACACTCGTGACCATAACTCGACAATATTTTTAGCGTAGAATTTTACATATTAACCATAACACTAAAATATAAACCGCTCGTATAATAAGTATTGCAAATAAATAGACGTCACAAGAAATGAAGGTGGGCTCAACAGCATCAGTGCAGATCAGCCGCGTTTGCAGAATTATAAAACAGCATTAAAGAATTAGCGCTGCTTCTTATTTGTACAATGAGATAATCTCCTCGGTATGGTTACGAAATGACATCGACTGGAGAACAAAAAGAAGTATAAAAAACTTGGCTAAGAATATGAAAGATACGACGTAGATCGATAATTAGTCTAGAGCCCCGCAAGGGCTACACCCATCCACTCCTGCCCCAAAATGTGTAAAACTTTGGTAATTAAGACCGAAATTGCGAGCAGAGGGGGATAAAAAAGTGCACGAGAGGACGAAAAAATGTAATAAATTTTTTAATAGCCTGTATCCTTGTGAGAAGAACTCTTCCAGGAACAACAGGCTCAAGGTGTTACGTACTTTGGAAATTTTCCAAAAGTGTATAAAAAAAAGTCACCCAACTTTTGTGGAAAAAAAATTTCTATACGAATGTCGCACCGCGTACACCGTCTTAGCAGCCCTCATTGTAATTATTCACCGTGATTTATGACGTCGCATTTCGAAAGTCTCGCGTTCGTCGGTGTTTTATTCTTCTTTCGCTCTGTTGGGCTGTTCGAAAAGTCATAGATGAATTTTACGATTAATTAAAATCCCACTGTATGCGCGATTTAATAAGTTGTACGGATGGGTAGGTTTTCGTCATCGGGAAGATTCGGCACCCGCACTTTTTTTGCATTCAGGTGTACGAGAGGATTACTGTTTCAGATGCGAGTCCTCGCGGCGTGTAAGGAAGAGGATTCGCGAATACGAGAAATTAAAAACTTTTTTATCTCGTGTTCGACGACTGAATCAAACGAACGCAAATTTAACCGAACATAATTTCATCCTATTTGGAAAAGCTTTCGTTGACAAGCGAGAAAGAAAAAATCAACGACTCGGAAAATGTTGCTGGGATTTGGGATTTTTAAATCATATCGTCAACCGTTTGTAACGCGACGCGTTCTTGTGTCAGCGGTTAAAGAATTCTGGATTTTTATCGCGAATGTACGACGACAACGACGTCGACAGACTAGTAGCTAAAAATGTGTTTCGCGATGTGCTGATGAAAGTGCAGAAAATCCGTATCTTTTATCATACGTACGTTCGATTTGAATTGAGCGTTCTATAATTTTGCCATTTTTCTCGCATCATCGAGGTGTTGGCATTTTTTATTCTCGTGGTCATTTGGAC
This sequence comes from Paracoccus marginatus, assembly GCA_900065295.1. Classification (NCBI taxonomy): domain Eukaryota; kingdom Metazoa; phylum Arthropoda; class Insecta; order Hemiptera; family Pseudococcidae; genus Paracoccus; species Paracoccus marginatus. The sequence goes on from FIZT01053950.1 coordinate 6,013, forward strand.
GTCGTTGGGGCGAGATTTCGATGGCATGGAGTGAAATTTTGTTCGCTCTATGGGTTTTATATACGACGACGTATGTCCGTGTGATGTGTGAGCAAAAACAAGGTGTAATTGAAATTACATTACGGGGGTATTCTCGTCTCGTATGCGGGTCAACCTTAAGTAATCACTTGAGCCTGCCCCTGCCGCAAAAATAGCGTCGTAAATTTGAAGGCTGACGTCGAACATAATTTTTTTGAAAATTACTTTTGTAAATATTTTGATTTTTTTTTCAATACTTTTTTACTGATTTTCATTTTTTTTGCATAATAATTTTTTGCTAAAATTTTTGTTTCAATTTTTCCACAGTTTTTATTTGAAATCATTTACTTTATTCCAAAATTTCGTTATTATTCATTTTTTTTAAAACGAATTTTCAGTTTTTTTCAGGGTTTCTTTTAATTTTTAATTTTTGAATTTGGCCAAAATGTAAATTGCTTTTTTTGAAAATTTTTTTCTCAATTTTCTGGTAGATACTCGTTTAATTTTTTCGCAATTTTTTTCACTATTGTGATTTCTTTGAATTTGAATTTTTTACAAAGTTCTATTGATAATTATCATTTTTCTAAAATTTAGAAAAACGTTTTCTAAATTTTTTCTTCTATTCAACATTTTTCATTAATTTTTATCTGACTGTTGAAAAAATGAAATTTTTGCATCTTCATCTTATTAATTTTTTTTCGCAAGTTTTCTTGAAGTTCATTTTTTATTTCTATGATTTTTGAATTTGTCAAATTTTTCATCCACTTCTTTGCAGGTTTGTTCCTTTTGATTTCTTGTTTATTCATTTTTTTTTTTTTTGCAAATTTTTGTTCAATTATCGTAATCGCACAAATTATGATTTTATACAACTGAACGTTTATATTTAGTTTGTGTTGAATTGAAAAACTACTATTTTGTATCCTAATTAAAGTAGGGGAAAATCTTTAATTTGAAGGAAAAAAATTTCCATCTTTGAAGCGTTAAATGATTTATTTTGTAAAATTGAAAACGTGCAAAATAAAATTGGAATCGTCTTGAAAGTAAATTTTCCATTCATCGCAATGGTAAAGTTTTGTAAATTCGTCAAAAAGCTTGAAATGAGCTTTCCTATTATAAAGTCTCGAGCTCTCGAGTCTATAATTTTCACATAAAACAGTAAATTTGCGTCTAATTTGGTGTTATACTTTTTCGCTCAGGTAATTTGTTTCCTCACCTCTTCTCGTTTTCTTGGTCGTCTCACCGACGCTTTCGTCATTAAAGAAGAACTCGACTTTAAGATAAATTTTCCGCAAAACCGAAAGCTCAACGAGGAGTATTACTATTGCTGTCTAAATGAACACTTCAAAGTACATACTTTAATATCTCATTATACGCGATAAGCTTACAGCGAAACAATAGACAACTCTTGGTCCCAGCCAGTGAAGAAGTAGAGAAAAAAAAGACGTAACCGAGAACCGAACCAGCCAGCGCACGAATACGCTTGATCTGCGTTCTCTTCACGTATATGTGGTGTTAATTAATTAGCAAAATGGTGCTCGATACAGTTACCGCGTTCGTATACTCGTATCTCGAAGAAAGTTTACTTTTTCGCTCGAACAGGAGAACTGTACAGGTACTCTCCTATATACGACGTTATGCTGCATTTCATTCAAACCATTCTTTCGCTACTCTACCTTGTCATATATTTTATAATCTCTTTGTTGGTCGGATCGTTTCATCGCTGGCGAATAAACGCGGACATGGACCGGAGGCGCGCGGTGAACTAAATAATGGGCAGCGACGTTGCCGAATTTCACGCCTAAGGTTTTAAAAATATCACTAAACGGTGACACGTTACGTTGATACCTATTCCTCAAGGTCAAGGATCAACAGAAGGAACCTTTCTTCCAATACAAAACCGTTCATATATTACCACCACAGATACCTTGAACGACTATGTTGTGTATTGTTTATATTGGTATAGCGCGTAAGACCTAATACATAAAAATCAAATTATAAATCGACTCTGTGTTTGAAATTATATAGGCTGAAATATCGTCGAACCTATTGTAGCCGTAGATTACGACTGTGAGGGTTTTTTTTCACTCGATTGTATCGTATTCATTCATAATCAATTTTTTTTTTTTTCTTTGTTGCAGGTGAGTTTATCAAAAATTTCTCATATTTCGAAGATGATGGTATGTGCGTTGAATTTCTTTCGATAATTTTATTCACCGGATGTGAACTCGGATTTGATAAGGTGTTTTGCAACTCTTTCAAAGATTTAGAATTTTTAAAATTTTTTTCTGCGTGAAAAAATTGAACAAATTTTCTTCTTAAAAATTTGAATCTAGTTCAGATATTTTTTGGGCAACATTTTGAATTGATCGTTTTGTTTTTGATCATCAAAATTTTAGTTCTACGTGGAGGGTCTCCCCAAACAGAGAAACCAGTTAGGGATGAAAAAAGTAGGTTCGGGTATTGTTATGGTATCATCTGTATTGGAACCGACCAGTTTGTAACCATAATAATTCTCAAAAAAATTGAGCTTCAAAAAATTTCGCAGGACAAAAATTGTTGAGCTGGAAAAACTGAACATTTTTCTTCTCTTGTAATTTTTGAACCAGTTCGGCAGGTTGACTGCTTTTTGAAACGAAAATTCTGTCTTGGTTTGAAAAAATCGCTGAAATTTCGGTTGGATTTTCACTGATTTTTCTAGTTATTTTTGTAACATTTACAGAAAATCAGTGAAAATTCACCGAAATTTCAGTGATTTTTTCACTGATTCAGTGATTCCCCTGTGCTGCAATTCAGACTTTTCTCAATGATTTTCACTGATTTCAAATTGAGAGAGTAGCAATAATAAAACTTTGGAAAAAAAATGATGAAAAATAAAATAAACAAAAATTTAGTGAACCACTTTTTGTAAAAATGAAACGTTAATTTTTCGGTGCTTGGCAACCCTTTGTTTCTGGAATTTGATTCAGAATGGCTCGAAAACTATTGCATGAGTTCGAAAATTACAAAAGGCAAAAAATTTGCATTTCTTCAAGCTTCAAAAATTTTGTTCTGTATGATGTTTTGTTCCATTTTAAAAAAAAATTATTGACAACTGTTTGCAATCCAGCAAACCGTTAAAAAAAAAAGAAAACACATTTTGTTCCTTTTAGTCAAAATTTTGAAATTCTCTGAATTTAAATTTGATGATGATGATGAATAAAGATTTATTTAATGAAATTTAAATTTTCGAACCAGAAAAAGTTCAAATATTTGTAGCAAAATGGGTTTAGCCCATACAATTTTTTCATAAAAATAGGTAATTTGCCATCCCCTTTTTTTTCGATCATCGGCAAATTATCATTTTTAAGGTAATGAACAGCCGGTCTGATATGTACTTTTAATTCAGCGGCTGCGCACGCGAATAAGCCAAGCGTAAAATGTTGCAACGTTTAAAGTCAAATAAATTATCTTGGGGAAAAAGACCATTTATTTATGACTGCACGCCATAGTCCAACCACCAAAGAAAAAAAAAAGAGTTGAAAAAAAAACGAAAGGGAAAAAATGAATAGCGAACCCGCAACGGGCACCGCCTTCTTTGCCAAATAATTATATAAGAAGAGAGGACGAAGGAAAAAAAAAGTGGAGATGTATTGTATAATCGGCACTTCTTTTCGGTGTAATACGGTGCTGAATTCCCGACCTACCTTATCACGTTTCTAGTACATGCTGCCCAACATGCTTTAGTTTTTCCGCTTTCAAATCAATATCACTATAAGAGGATTTGACGAAGGAAAATGAAACTACAACGTACATACGATTACAGTATTACGACAGCTTCTGGACCCCGCGCTAGTCACCTAGCCCCATCTGTCTTTCACGTTTTGTCATCGCTGAACGCAGAGAGCTGAGCGGAGCAACAAAACAAAAAAAAACACGGGCACCGCGTAGTAGAACCGTTGTCGTATAAATACGCCGTCAAACAAAAGACACAAAAATGAACCAACTCGAAATACAAAAATGTGAACAACGTATTGAAAATTCGTTTTTTCCAATTTCATCATATAGCGCCGGTAAAACGCACCCCCTCTTTACCGCGTACACACAGAGTGTTTCGAAAATGCAACCTTTTTCGCCGCCAAAACTGAGAAAACTTTCTCTTTTATTCGAATTATTTTCAATTTTCGCGTTTCCATTTTAATTGAAATTTCATTCGAGTTCTCAAGTATTTTGCATGGCAGAACAAAAATTCAAATTCCCGCTGGATGAGGTTTCTCGTCTCCGCATCGCTGCGAGTAACGCGCAGTTCGGGCTGTTTGCCCTTTCCTTTTTGCCCGAATGTCAAAATGAAATCAGACGATTTTTATCTCGCACAACATTGTATGCGAATTATACTTACATATAGACAACGTGGCTTTTATCAGTGTCGAAATTTTTTTTCGACAATTTGCATAATACTTGGCGATTTTTTTCTCGCTTTAAATGCGTTATTCGATGCCGAAGATGGTAATTTTTCTCAGCTACGATAACATCGTCGACTCGATGGCAGGACTAGGAAACGTGAGTGCGATTCGGAGATGATCAGGAGGTACTAGAATAGGTTTAGCAGAAGCTCTGGGTACGATGAACTTTTTACTAGAACACTTTCCTGAGTTCGGTGTTTTGGCCATAGGTATAATCTCTTCCAGCCAATCTAAATACCGTCCAAAAAGTGACCGTGAATTAGAATGTATTCGAAATTTATACAAAGTATCAGATATCTCTTTATAAACTGGCCAAATTAAAGGTAATCTCTACGAATGCGGAATTAACAAGATCGAGACGTAGTTTGAGATTAATGTTTCGATTTTTAAAATTCAAATAGCCGAATAATTCGATTATTTGCGAAAGATGAATTTTGTATAACGTTGTCGAATTTTTTTAGTGGCACGTTGCTCATTTTTTCATTGGTATTGACCAACATATAAATAGGTAGTATTTTAATCACTGACGTTGATTCAAGCAAGTCCAGTGACGTAATCTATAAAATTTTACCAATTATCGTTTCGTTTATCGCAGCTTATGGCAAAAAAATTTCCACAGCGCAGATGTCTCGATGTTTTTTGTAACGTAGCCGAAAAAATGCATCGCGTCGCGTCAGACTAATGAAGTTTGAAAAAAAATATCTATTATAATTTACATATTAATTACGCGGCCAATTTAGAATACCTCCTTTGAAACTAATTAATTAGAAATCAGGTTTGTGCATTTCAATGTCTCCCAAACAACTCTTCCAGAGTGGAATCAGTCAGGGACACGATGACAGGTGACGCCAGATTGTGAAAGGGGTACGAAAAATGATAAATTTTGAAAGTTTCAACTTTCACGATATCGCAAGGGTTCGATCAGAAGTGAAATTTTACTCAATGGCTCGACACTTCTGCGTTTGCTAGTTTTTAGCTCGGATTTTGTCGCTGGTAAAACGTCACCTTGTTTATTTTGCTCGCTTGGACGGCTGCTAAGACGTAGACGAATATTTATTTAGATTTTTAAATGTTTACGACGATGCTGACAGAAAAACGTTACTGTCGTCTTCGTACCGTTATTCAGACGAGTTGAAGAACTCGGTTAATTTTTAAATATCATTTTGAAACGCGGAGGCAATTTTTTTACTCAGCGTGGTTGCTCGAATTACCCGTATTTAATAATTAATCTCGCAGGTAAACGTTATGCCAGGGATGAAATTTTAATTATGATTATCTCAGCGAGAGATCAAAAGTCCTACTTTAGTCAGCGGGTTAAAAATTTACGGCTGTGCGGCAATTTGATGAGATTGTGAAATTTGCTAGATGTTCTACTACACGTTGGATTTTATATTCGTCTTGGTTTATCCTAATCTGGCAAGGATGAGCTTTCCTCCCTTCCCCACTTTTCTCTTTAAGGTAGATTTTCATTTGGTGTATCTTAGAACCGCCGCACATCTTATATAATGTGCTATACTCTTTTTGCAAATTGTTAAAGAAACGTACATCTGCGTATATCTACGTGAAGTAGATCGACTGCTGCAGCCAGCATAAATACAAAGAGGTGAAATTTCGCACATGAGAGTGATGCTTTTTAAACTTATGTCAACGAACTTATACATTTATACAATATAGCCCAGCCAACCGCATTTGAACGCAGCGTTTTGGGTGAACTGAAGCTATTTTGCAGTTTTGGTTATTATATATACGCTCTAATCCCGTTTATTCGTATTATGCCTTTTGTAAACAGGCGCTTTTAAGGTTTCAATGTGTAGTGCGGAAATTGTATACACGTTTACGAGTGCAAACTATGCAGAGGTTTGTTCATTTCGTCCGCAGGAGTAGATCGGAAATGTAAGTCGAAGTCGTAAAGGTGGTCTTGTGGCGAGCTGAATACGAATTAAAGCAGCACGACGAGGTTTTAATTTTTGCCCGTGCGCTTTGATGTCGAAATTAACTCTATACTTTGGGGGGGTTATCAAAGCGAGAAGCATTGTTCGATGTGTCGTCGTAGATTGATTAGAAGATGATTGGCTTCGATTTGATGGTTGGTCTGAGGTTGGTTGCTCGCGGTGGCGAGTTAATTGGCTCGATTATTCGAGGCGTTGGTTAATTTAGCGGTCGCTGGAAAGATTATTATGGGCGATCAGGCATTCTTTTTTGAGCCATTTTTAGAAGCATTTGCGAATGTGGGTTACTGAGTGTACTTTTTAGGTGAGATTCTCAGAAAAATCAGTACTGCGAAATTTCTTCATTTCTTTTGTTGAGTGATTTTATATGATATGCTGAGAGAATTTTTAGTCGAATTCTTGGAAGAATATCAGCTCGTGTTCTCAATGTTATGTCTTCAACGTTGGATTGATTTTTGCCGTGAAATGAAAAATTTTTAAAACACTTTTTTGTGTGGAGAATATTTTTTTTCATTTTTCTAACGGCATTTTTCACCAAAAAAAATTTTCTAGAATTTTGTTACGATTGTTTTTTTTTTTTTTTTTTCCCCTGAAAAATACTGTTTTTTCCCTTCAAATTTATTACTTGCATCTGCTGAATAAAAATAATAGAGTGACGAAATTTCTTGAAAAATAATATTTCAATAAAGAAAAATTTTTTGAATAAATTTTTGGCAATTTTTTTTTTTGGAAAAAATTGATGAAAAAATTGAACCCTTATACTCATTTTACTCTTCTTAGGTGCAGGATTGTAAAATATAATTTTTTTAAATGAATATGAAACGAACTGGGCGTCGTACAGAAAATTTGATGATTCATTTCTGAAAGTGAATTTAAACCTCTGATTTATTTATTTTTTTTTGTGGAACGGTTTGTGAGTATGTGAGTTTGTGAAATGGAAGAACAAAAGAAACTGGGGAAATTCGGCACTTATGTATGTACATATATATAGTTTAGGTACTTATGTTAGTTAGAAACTTGAGAGAATGCATAATTTGTTTGATTTCCATTTTTTCAAAATTTCCTTGGTTCAAAAAAGAATCAATTTCTTTGCATTTTTGCATTGCAGTTGAAAAAATAAAAATGAATATGATTTTAGGGATCCAGTTCTAAGATAATCGTGAGTTTAATTTTTTTTTTGGGCTTATTGTTCGTAATCACTCAGCATTACAATATTTTTTGTTGAAAATTGTTTTTCGTGGCTTCGATTTTTTTGACACTTGTTTTTCTCAAAATTCTTTTTTAATTTTTTTTTTAAATAGAAACACCCGTTGAGGAAAATTTATTTATTTCTTGAAGGTATTAACCTCAATTTTTTCTGTTATTGTTCTTTTTTTATGGAAGTAAAAATTTTTCGAAAATTATCGAAAGTACTTTTTTAATCAACTTTTTTTTAAAAAATTAAACTAACATTTTTTCTTCTTGGAAAATATTGTTCCAAGATGAAATAACTTTTTCACGCAATAGTTTAGTTTGATGTTTTTTTTTTTTTTTTTGGGGGGGGGGGGGCCAAAAAAATTATTTTTTTTGCAGGAATTCGATGAATTTCTTTTCGCGCAGACTTAGAACAACCAACCTTTGGCTACTCGTAGCTTTAACCCCTTTCAATATTCTGTTAATTTTGCCACGACCCGTTTGGGGCACTTCCTCACTTACAAAGGCGTCTGCGGACTGGCCACTGTACAGCGTACATATTTTCATTTCAAGGACTTTAATCACGCTAAAGCCAACCCGATACCCATACACAGTGTAGAACTTAGTCAACTTTGAAATACAGTACATTTATAAAGTATCACAATGCCAAGGAAATCCCCACATACACGATATTTCGTTGGCCAACATCGCGACAACCACACAAAAGGGATAAACAGCTCAGCTGAAGTCGTAATACCGTATACGCTCACGCTTACCGAGCGTCCATCACTCCGGCGAACAGACCGCATTCGAATTTTGTAATTTACTAGAAAAGTTTAACTATTAAAAAGCATATTATGTACTTTAATGTCCGATGACAAATTTACTTCGCTGTGCTTTTTCTCGTTCGCCACAATATGTAAACGATACGTTTTATTTATTTAACATCCGATTTCCCTCACCCCGCGCAGCCACTTTCAATATTACCCCGGTTAGGAGAAATTTATATTCAGACGAGTACAACGTTTGATAAAGTTTATAAGAAATAATTATCGGCTTTGGCCGTAAGTCTTTGAAAAGTTTGATGAACAACGCCTCCGGAGTAAAAAATTTCATCGATTTTTCCGTCGCACGAGTTGAAAATAATTTTCTCTCGACGGTAATAAACAACTCATCGCGTTCGACCTTAAAAATATACCTTCTACGTTCGAAACAAAAATTAATTTAATTATCGGAGTATATTCCAGTCTTCATGGGCCACGTACACCGGTAAAGAAATATTCTTCCTCGTTGAAAATTTTCAGCCTGTGGTAATTTTCTCTCAAATGCTCTACCAAAAAAAAGAATATTTGAAAATAGCATCGCGTAAAATTAACTTTCGATCGGGGTAAAAAAAATCGAAATACGCCTCTACCCTATTTTCCACTCTCAACTCGGCGTATTGACGAAAATGTGCAGCAGCGTCGTCTCGGATACGCTCGCGTCGCGTCGCGTCGCGCCGCTTTTCTCGAACATACCCAAGTTTTCTCGGCGTAAACGCCCAGCCCATGAGCGTTTGCCATGGCTGAAAAATGAATAGCACGAGTTTTCGTGTAATGAGTATATACGTATATACGCTATAGCGAGAGTACGCCGCTATTCACCGAGTGTATACGAAATCCCAACGAAAACAGCCTGACGTCATCGACCCGTAATTCAACGCACCCGAGTATGCGTTCTTCGTACAAAGACCTGACCTAGTATTTTGGAAAAATGCGTAAAACACCAAAACACCGTAAGGCAAATTTCCACCAGCAGCGTGGCGAACACACAGCCAGCCGCTACTATGGATTTTTCTCCTTGCATTTTTCTCTCTCCCTTTTGCAATCTGCAGTTTCACCCTGAAATATCAATAGACCCGAGTTTGATTTTTTAAAAAGCCGACGAGAAATCCGCCACAGTTAGCTGCTTTAATACTGCACAGTATACTCCGTCGCACGTGCCTTTTCTTCATTTCTCTCTACAAGCAATGTGCGAATTTCCATTGAATGAAAACACCATCACCTTGGAAATAACCACCTAGAGAACTGAACAAAAAGAAAAGTCTACTAAGATTTAAGATTTATTTCCAAGCAAACTTAATGCATTTATTTTTTAATAATTTGGTCACGCAGGATTAACGTGTCTTTATTAAATTTTTTTCTTCGCTTTGAAAAGTTTTTTTTTTCTTTCAAAGAAATTTCCTTAGGCTCGGCGAAATTTCTCGAGTTATGTATTTTTCATGAAAATTGCCCCTTTAATAATTTCTATTCTTATACTTTAGAGGTATACTCGCGTGAGAATTTTTTATTCTATTAAAAAACTTGGTTATGTGCACGAAATTTTTAATTTAGTTTGTCCTTTCTTCCTCTCGATTATCCTTCGTAATAAAAGATTGACGTCGGGTTTGGGCTGGGCGTATAAAAAAAAGTAAAATGGAAATAATTGGTTTATCGAATCTCTCGTTGTATAGAAGTGTCCATGATAGACGACTTGTACATTGAACAAGTATTGAAAACTGGAAAAAATGTTTACCCTGGAATAACTTCTCTGAGAAATGAAACGTTTTTTCACCCATATCGTTAGATATACGGGGTAAATAATTGTTACCAAAAATATTCTGCCTAAAACTTTCTACAATTCGATACCATGTCGACCCAATTCGACCAACAAGAAGAGGGGAAAAGTGCCCATTTTGAACAAAAATCTTGTCCAAAAAACCAACAATTTTGGTTTTTCGCGAATATTGCCCGAACCGTTACATTTACGAGGAAAGTGGATATTACTAACATATTTTTGATGTTGTAGGTTTTTTTTTTTTTTTGATTTTTCGGTAAACAGACAGTTTTCTTCATTTTGAAAAAATCCTAAAAATCAACATTTTCTATTTTTTAGATTTTTTTCATACTATGACATTTTTTTTTATTTTTTGATTATTGTTCGGTATTTTTTTGCATTTTATACTTAATTTTTTCATTTTTCATAATTTTTTTTCTCGTTTGTTAATAGAATCTCTCTTTCTGTGGTCAAACACCAGTCTGCTTACGTTATTTGGTCCTATATTTTCCTAATCACCGTATCGTATAACTAATGAACAAAAAATTCCTTTCGTAAATGAATTATGTAGGTCTATAATGAGAGGAAATTCAATACTATTGAGGTATTGACGCACCATCCAAAACATTGCCTCAATTCGGTCTCGAAAACGTGGCACAATATAGTCCGAAAAATTCCACTATTTTGCTCAGATAATCACAGGCACGCATCGTAGCGACAATCTCCGATTTCTCTAACCCTACCACGATCGAACTGTCTATAAAAACTATAAGAGAAGGCGATATCATTGAAACAAATCCAATATTTCGACCAATGCCACACTCGAGCCATTTCGCGTCATCGACTCATCGTCGTCGTTCGATCTTCTAGTTCGAGTATTGCATTTATAGTTCATCTTCCCAAGGTAAATAGTGCGCTGTAAAACATAGAGGTGGTACTGATTAAAGTACACGGTGTACTTGGCGGTAGCACGCACCTCTCAAGTAGGTAAAAACATAAATCCGGTGCGTATATTTTGCAATCTGACTACTGCGATCAAAACCGCAAGTCTTACTGGCCGTATTTTATCCGCAACCAATCAATACCTCCGTGTAGGTTGTAGATGTATGTGCTCGTAGCTTCGCAGGTCGGCCAAATTGGTGAATTGTATAACGCGAATAACGAATGAAATTCTCGGCTAAATCCGTACACTATATAGGTACCAGTATAGATAGATACATATTATATGTATAGTTCATCTTGTCGGAATTGATAATACATTAACAATATCGCCAAACATAAATACGAACAATAACCTACGCTGTGTATTCGATTTACAAAGCAGCTTATGTGTACCATACACCACCCTCGCTTCGGCTCCAGCGTTCGTATCGTATCAAGCAAGTACCAAACTCGACGATGTAACCCAATTTATAAACAAATGAAGGGCTTGCGAAAAAGAATACTTCCCGAATTTAATGTACGTGTATGTATCTTTTAAAATAATCAACTATATGGAGATGCGACATCAACATTCGTAAATGTATACTTTCTCTCTTTTTTCCCCGTCATTAATTTGTAAACTAAGAACACTGCCGAGTACAAATGTGTATTACGCTTTTCCGCGCGCATACCGCAGTATAGCGATCGTAATACGCGATTTTGTACTCTTCGTCGACATGACAAAATGATGAGAATATTTTGTCAAGAATTTCGTGTTCGTCTTTCGTGACATGGCGCAGAAAAGCAACGAAAAACTTTTATCGCGAATTTGGTTTCGACGCGGCGTCGTCGTCGTTGTTTTCATTTTGTTCGCAAATTCTTACATCATCGAGGAGAATTATGTGTTCACGTGCTCGTACACGTAGTGATCCCTTTTTCTACCTACGAATGCGGTGTCGTATATAGGTGTAAGAAAATTCGCATATTGAACTCGCTGCTCGCGTTTGTGTACGAAGGTGTAGCCCGAGTTTTATTTTATATTTGTTTTTAAAATCAAAACTAATATGTTTCGTACGTTTGTACGCGTATATGTGTTTCCTCTTTTCATTCGCGATCACCCTTTTATTATTATGAAATTCTATAACAAGAAGCTTTTGTCGGGTTTCTTCAATTTTCACTATACCTATACGAGTCTTTAGCGAGGAGCTTCTTTAAGAAACATAGGTGTTGTAGTAGGTACTGTAAGAGGTGGATAGGCATCGAGTCATCGAGTTTGGCTTTGTTATATTAATCACGCGAGCATATTGAGTACTTTTTTCTTCAGTTCAATGAATTATCGAGAAATTTACTCAATTGGTTAAATTTACTAATCGAGAAAATATGTGCGTGGGCTCGAATAATTTCAAGTGTGCGAAAGTTACCCAAAATTCTCGTCTTTTTTGAGTAACAGATTTTTTAAAGCGTGAAAAAGATTGAATTGTTCGATTGGTAACGAAGAGTATGTGCCCATTTGTGAAAAAGTGATTGCTGAATCGAGTAGAAAAATCACTAGATCGCTGATCAGTGATGAATGATGATCAATCAATTCGATTATTTTGATGCCTATTTGTAAATCTCCAAGTTCTTTTTTGGCTTTCATTTTGAAATGAAAACTTCGTTTCAAACCAGCCATTTGTGAAGAAATTTGTTTGAAAATTGGCTCGAATGAAATTTTTATTGACAGTGATCTATCTCAAAATTTTAGTTAATTTTTTTTCAACCTACTCGGTTTTAAATACAACAATGAAAAACTGACAAAAATGACATATTTTTGTTATTTTATTCATTTTTCTTGAGGGGGGGGGGGGAGAGATTTTTCGGCGAATATTTTTTTGTTCATTTTCAAAAAATCTTGAAAATCAACATTTTCAATTTTTTCAATTTTTTTTGTCATGCGTAACTTTTTTCAAATTCACTTTAAAAAAATTTTAATTTCTTGTTTTTAATTTTCTCGAAAACATTATGTTTATATTTTTTTCATAAAATATTTTTCATTAAAAACTTGAATTTTCATTTCATTATTCAAAATGAATTTTTTGTCGTGTAAAGTATGCCATCTTTATTGCTGAAGTCGATGAGGAGAAGGAAAGGGTTTTTTGGCTCACAGTTTCTATCAGGGTGTCTAACAGTTATACATGTCATACAAGGTCATACATTTGCCAAAATTGCCATACATGTCATACAAAGTCATACATTTGGACTGAGATTCCCTCAAAAGTCATTCATTTTTC
>FIZT01053953.1:0-11670 GCA_900065295.1 Paracoccus marginatus
GGGGGGGGGGGGGGGGTCCGAAAAAAATTCAATTTTTTCCCCATCAAGTATAAATAAGGGCCTCCTTAAGTTTTTCGTTCATCAATACACTCACAACATTGAATCAAAAATTGTATTGCCGAGGAAGGTAAACGTTATTCTAACGTAAGAATTTTGAACTTTATTATGCATAGGTGGGTACAAGTCCAAATCTAATATTCATTCACTAGATACAGGTCTTAAAAGAGTTCAGAAAAAAGAGAATGTGAAAGGGATAAATTTTTATCGAGCAGTTTAGATTTAATTAAGAAGTTTCATCTCACGCAGTTAGCGAGACTCAGCTTTTCGAAATGATCATCAGTTCCGCAATCAATCTAGGTTGTAATGTTATAAAATGAAATATAGGATTCTGAACTTATCTCACATGTATAGGTACAGTATATGAACACTGTTGTATAATATTGTACATATCATAGCTCATATAATAATGACTTTATAATACATAGCATTTTTTGCATACAAAGCTTCATAATTCACCTGAGATCTTCCTGGGTTCAAAATCAATTACCGCATTTCATATCATCAATTCATTATCGTTCATTTATCTGTATCAAACACCGAACGTGCAAATAAATTTATCATTTGAAACTCGAGTCCTTGTTAGCAGTTAACTGTAATTTAACATTGACTGAACTGATCGAAGTGGTTGAACGGATACACGGTATCCGAAAAATAGTTTTTTTTCTCTCTTCCTCTATAGTATCAATATAAAATAACAAATGCAGCGTGCTTTCTGTGCTTTCTATAGTACGGCGGCGTGGAACCAATTCGCATTTACATTTAACGAAGTGTAGTTTACCAAGTCGAAGACACGTGCTTGCGAAACATTTTCATTTTTTGCCGGTCTCAACTGTTATAAATGGCAAATAAACGCGTATTTCCGATAGCGTTTTACGAAATGTTAAGTATTCGCGAGTATCGAGGCGTAAATGACCTAAATGCCCGACATTAGTCAACTCACCCAACTGGTTTGTACTGGTACTAGATGCAAAAAATCTACGACTCGTGAATTTTTTCTTTCTTTCTTTTTTCTTCGCTTAACAACGATACGCTGGTACATTTTAGCGATAGCACGATTGAAAAAAAATCGTCATCGCGTTTATCTTGCTACGTAAACACGTGACCTTGGCAGACACCTAATTTATTAAAAATTTTATGCGTGCAAAAATTAACAAAATTACGCAGTTTTCAACGAAGGTACCTAATCGATGGTTTGAAAAATTTCCCAGTCGAATGCGATGTGCAACACTTTGAATGAAAACCAAAATGACGAATGACGTGCCCGAACCGATAAACCGCAGATAACAAGTTCATTTTAAAAAATCACCAAAACGAACTTGGTCGATGATCATCATCTCAACATTTCGCGCGTAGAAACCGGTTTAATGACTAAATTCGCAGGAATGCGAAACAGCTCATACTTTCGTATAACACTCGGGACGGGAGTTACAATTTAATTTATACATTAAGAGTCAGCACAATTAATTTTACTTACCACGCAAAGAACGAAGTAATCTATGCATTCATAACTTAGCTGATGGCATTTTAGGGATGTGCGTAAGTAATAAAAACGTATAGAGTATTTTGAGCCAGAGGGGTCAAACATATTCGACATTCGATGTAACCGTTTTGCTCCTACCTACTAACATGGCACTTGAACTGCCTAGTTGTATTGGACCCATCTCGAGTGAGAATTGATTTCATAGTTGGTATGCAATAATTTTTAAAAATCAAATTCAGCAAGTTGATCAGCACTTTGTTATTTAAGGAAAAACAATTCATACCTCTAGTATTGATACCGATCCAATTCAAATATCTGGCTAACTTTTTCGAAATATATGTTTTACCACGAGCGGGTAAGCCAACCATTGCAATTACATGAGGGATGTTGACATAATTAGCTCGTTCACCTAAAAACAAAAGAAAAATATTTGCAATTAAATGCTAGTTCACCGCATGTTCTGAATAATGAAAAAATTCAACAGCAGCCTATTATATATATAAAAAATACAAATAAAAATTTTAACCTATAGAATTTCCAATTTGAATGCGTCGTTGGCAAACAATTCCAACAAATCCAACATGTTTTACGTATTTATGTCAAACATTAAAAAATGGAAAAAAAAGATACGTGCCGCAAACAAATTGAAAACGATAGGTAGTTATGTACAAATTATAAGTTGTAGTAGAAGTAATATGGTCACCTGCGACAAACAGATGAACTGATATAGTACAATAATTATCATCTAAAAAAGTTTATATAAATTTTGAATAATAATTTCTACGATTACCTCTAATTGGAAAAGGTTTCGTTTGAATGGTATCCGAAGACGGAGGAGCATGCCTGTTAACTTCAGGGCACATCACGGATCCGCTGTTCACTTTGAGATTTGAAGAATTTATATTAGAATAATCACATGCACGTTGCATCGAAAAGCTTCTCGTCAAACCATCATTACAATGAATACACTGTGTTGAGCAAAATTTCAGTGAAGAATTTGAAAGCAGAACGAAAATGAAATATTGGTGTATTAAACAGGGAATTGCAACATTCACAATTTTCGGCGAATCGATCACGGATGGATACAAAAATCGAGAATAAAAAGATGGTACGCAAACTAAATTCAATACTCCTCCAAACCAAAATCACGTTTTCTCAATATGAAATGAATTAAGAAACAACTCCGACCGTAACTTTCATAATCCCATATCAACTAATTCGATTTCATTAGCGCAGAGGTTCACTTCAACAAACGAGCAATGCAAGTAAAACACATGGGCATGGAACAAAGGGGGGAGTACATACAGACTGAGGTGATACTTGGAATTAATTTTTGACCTAGCTGCTATACAAAAAAGACAATTCAATCAAATTAATGAAAAAAATTTAGATGGCGTTGCTTGCGAAAATAATGAGAACCATAAAAACAAAAAAAGTTATCAGCTGCATTTGCATTTTTTGATGCGCGTGTGATCGTGTGATGACTTGTTTGATAAGATTATTATTAATAGATCGTACAAGTTGAAGTAATTTGAAGTAATAGTAATTCGAGTGTGATTTACTTTCAGTTTAAAATGAACTAATACTATTAAAAATAAAATCATTCGAATCGTAATCTTCTGACCCGAATTTATCATTTGAAAATGTTCCTTGTTTATATACTAAAATAATTTATTTGATTGAAAGAAATGACCAAAACTTCGAATAAACAAGTACTATGGAATCCTGTCTCACAATGTCATCTTTCGAACCACTTATCCAACCGAAGTACTCATTTCATTCAATTGAAATACATCCCACAGGTAGGGCCACAGTAAGTACAAATATACTTTCTTATTTATCATATCAAGTATTACACCTATGATAACTGTAGATTAAATATTATAATTCATAGTTTCATTTAAACAAAACTTTTTTTTGCGTAGGTGTGGATTTGCTGCCTTATGCATGATAGCTTCTTTTGCAGGCATTGACGTGTGTCCTGACGATTTACTTTCCAGAGCTAAAAATGAGAATATTAGTAATCATGGTGAAATGTTCTCAGCTTACAATATGGCAAATTTTGCTAAAAATTTATTTAGCTCCGATTTTGAAGTTACCTTATTTTCAAATTCCATTAAAGGGCTTAGTTACCAGTTCAAAAGTTTTTTCAATGATGATAATTTGATTTTGATACCGTATCCTTTTACCATATTCAATTTAACTACTTGATGAATCTTGAAACTTGATTTAATTCTTTCCTTCTGCGTAATGTTGTAAAATGTAAATAATTCAAATAATTGTTGTTTCTACCAAAGTACTCGTGATTGGTACTCCGATTACGAACTGGTGTACGGGTATGTTGTGTTCATTTACACCTCTTAGGGTAAAGCTATGTATTTTAAACAGATTTTGGTTTCCTTAATGATATGTAAAGATATGATTGCGATTTTAACCACGAACCTTGTCTCAGAAATGGAGCAGCTGCTCATTGGGCAGTATTATGCGGATATGTGTCATGTACGGATGAAAATGAAGAAAATTTTCATGTAATTGCTTGCCACGGAAAAAGTCAACATGCAGGAATGTGGAAATTTTCCGCTCTACAAGAAAGCAATGACAACTTGCAAGAATTAGGAACGAAGCGGATGAATGATGGAAAAACTTACGTTATACCTCCTGGAGGTCTTAAAGAAGGAGTTGCATCGAAATGGATTTTGATTAAAAAAAAATTGAGGTGAAATTGAAAAAAAAAAAAGTGGAATGAGGAATCTAGATTCAGAAATTATTCAGAATCGTTGAAAATAGTTTATTTTTGAAAGAAGTGATGATTTTTTGCAAAATAAATGTTGAGTACCTGTGCAGTATTTTGTGTATTATTTTTTTTCCTCCAGTATTTTATTTTTCAACCTCCCCCTCCCTCCCAAGAAAATACTCGAGCACTAAATACCAGGTTGTTACTTGTCTTGTTGCTACACTTGAACACTTGAACGAAAAAAAAAAAAAATTCGTATCATTTTATAAATATTTGAAAACGCCATCTATTGCTCCTTACTACAATGTATCTGTTGAATTGATAACAGATTTATAACCAGGCTAATGATTTTCTTCAACTTTCACCAACATTTTTCTGTAACGTGAAATTCAAGAATGAGTCGAGTGTAATTTTTAATTTGTAATTAATATATTTTGTTAATTTTTCCGTTTATTTCTGTGACTTTCAATTTGAAGGCATTTGCCGGTTCTCAGATTTAACCCAAATTCATAAAAATTCGGTCTAAATGAAGTCGTAGTAAAAGAAGACATTCGAATTCATTCGTAATATTCCTCTGTACCTGGATGCAAAACACCTTTTTTACAATTTCAACGTAAGTAAAGTTAGAAAATTTCCGCAATCGTCACTATTTCATTCCTAAGATGTTCATAAAATTATGACAAAGGGTGTGAACAAATGATCGCACTCGAATCATTCGTTAATGAGCTGTCCAATCTCTTGATATGTATTATGTTTACGCTTGAATCATGTATCTTACCTTACCTGCTATTCCACTCAGTTATAAAAAAGCTTTAGTTGAATCATATTTAATAGCCCGTACAGATACTGCTCAGGACGAAACCATCTCTCTTATTGACGTTCAAATGATGGCAGTCATTGACAGTTCGCATAGTTGATAAGACATACCAACATTAGATAGCTTACATGATACGAAGTTTAACAATTGGTTTATCGATCATATTTCCAGTAATATTTTTTACTATATTTACGAATTGAAATGAAAGGTTGAGTTTTTAATACCATATAATGAAGTTTTGAACTTGGTCCTTTCAGAAACCCAAGACAAGATGTTGAGTAATAGCCAGCCTGTTATTAAAATATTGAAACGGCCGCCAAACCTAGTCACTCCAGAACAAGTAAATGGTTTAAAAAGTTGTAATGTCAAACCGCAACCAGTTATTAAATCCTTGCAACAGGTACATATTGATTTTCTATGGCTGTTTAATGCACGCCTAATACAAATGCATAGCCTAAATTATTACGATATATATTTTATATTCGTAGCGTGAAATAGAATATGCTGAAGCTAGACTACGAATATTTGGCACTACAGAAGAAGAGGAAAAATTACAAAGTAGTAAAAATCAGTAAGTTTTTTGCTCTCTGATGAGTATAACTACAACTTGCTTCATTGATGTACCTACTTGAAGTATTAAAAATATCATAATTTTTTCTATTAGATTGGATGATGCACCAAAAAAAATTATCAAGCCTACTAGAAAAGAGAATGTCATCAGATACCCTAAAGGACCTGACGGGACTAAAGGATTTAATGTTAATGTAGGTTTAAGTTTAAATTAACTAACTTCTTTTGCACTACTATGCAAAATAAATGATTTTAATTTTTGTATTTTACATTGACAATTTTTAGAGTAGATGCATACAGAACTTAACAAACACTAATGGTCTGGAAGAACACTCAGATCCACTTGATATTGTTGCTAACGGGTTTTCGGAAGAAAGTCATTAAATCTTTATTTAGATCTTAAAACGTATGATACATTTTTTTTATTACATCTTTCCAACGTTCATTTACATATATTAATCTTCGTTTTTCAAAATTATATTTTTCAAAAATAAAAATTACTTTCATCAAAATTGGACGTAAATGACTAAGAAAGTTTCATGTTTTGGAATTTTTTATCAACTCAAATTTTATAACTTTCAGTAAAATATTAATTACAAAATTTTGTAACATTTGTTGAAAGTTTTTTATTACCTTTTTTTTAGTATTTTTTTTTTTTTTTTTTTTTTTTTTAATTTTTTAACATTTTTTAAAAGTTTTTTTTTTCCTTTTTTTTTGTTTTTTTTTTTTTTTTTTTTTTTTACTTAGGAGTAATAATGAAGATTTGAAGCTGTAAAGTACTTGGTTGAATTTATTTTTACGAAGTTTTTTCATTCTATTCATCAAGCCAAAATCGAAGATACGTTTCAATTTAGAACGTAGTAGTTTGAGAAAATGCATACTTTGAAAGAAAAACATTTTTTATTCACTGCATGATGAATATGTAATCATTTTCCAATAGTTGTCTGAAAGAAAAGATTGCGACCAAATTACTTTTTTGAAATGTCTGTCAGTTGAGTAAAAGTAATTTTTCGTGATGTGTATAAATTATGTTACTGCGAGTTTGGTCGTACTGTTCCTTTTCATTAGTCATCAGTAGGTAATATTTTGAATTCTACTTTACCTATTTCAAATGTGATTATTTTTCTAATGTGCTGTACAAAGCTATTTCTTTAATCGTTTCATTTCAAAATGTATAATATTTACCATAATTTAAGCGAAGTTACTTTGTGAAGGGATTGCTTAAGTTAGAGTTTAATGTGTTTGTTATTATAAAACATAAATTCATTATAAGATCAAGGTCATTGATTTTTTCTGTTTTAATTTTAGTATGATGGTTTTTTATGTTGATTTTATTTCTATACATATATATACATTTTTTTAATTCGAGTTTTTTTTCTGTATAAAGTAAAATTGGTATATTGTTACACATACTCTTTTTTTTTATTATTTTATTGTTATGTATTTTCGTTGTAATTTATTGTGTATATTTAATGCATGCATCATGGTTTTGTGCTTTTTGTCAAGTACATAAAACTTTCAATTGATTGATCAATTTAAATTTCATGTTTTAATATCGATGTGCCAGTTGAAGAGGCAATGAGTGAAGATTGAACGGTGTAAATCGCGGTACCTTGATAGTTATTCTAGCTCTTACAGGGTATTTAGATTTTTGAAAATATTTTAACGAAAAACAAACGCGCCTATCTTCGGTTAAAAGGTTTTTAATATCACAATCAACGCAAAATCTATTCAGGTGTAATCGTTTGTAACATAAATTCATTATTTTCCTTGGCTGTGAGTAAATCTTATTTATATACCCCAAATTGAGTTAGGTATTACCACTAATTATGGTTTAAATCGATTTTAATAAAATTTAGCGAAAATAGTAACAAGAAGTTCCTAAGACTAAACAAAATCTTTAATTGGAAGTTGCGATGCTAATTACGATCTCAGATTCAAGTTTCTTCTTCTGCGCATTGCATTCAGTTTTATTCTAAGTATTGTATGGTACCTCTGCATGTAGACAGTGTACTTAATTTGACGAGTAAATCATTTTGAATTTACACCATAATTTACATATTAATATTTTACTACTCGAGGGCATGTTTTTGGATATGAAGAACCGAAAATGTACCTTTGTATTTTTTTTAAGGAAAAACGTACCCCATTGTCTAGATTTTGTCTCGTCTCTGGTCTTGGTATAGTACGTTAACCTAACGCAGTTCATGCAATATGTTATGTATATTTTTATAAATCTAGTTTTCCATACATAGTTTAATTTTACCGAATTGTGATTTTGATAATTAAATAATTCTGATACAAGTGCTCCTAAAATTTTCTGCTGCGACTTTTTTGATGGCATTGGCGTGTGTATGTTATGAAAAGAAAGAGCTGGTGCTGGTAGTCGAAATTCAGTTTAGGCACTAACAGGTAAGTGATCTGAGGCTACATTTCAGTCACTTGGAATTTTTTTTTTACTTGTTTTCAAACTACTATGTGAAGTAATACAAATTTCGACATCAATTCCTATTTATTTAAATGAAAAAAAAAAAACAGTCTTCGCGAGTACTTATTAAATTATAAAAAATCACTAGCATAAAAATTACTAGAAAATTTACACCAACACAATAATCAACGTCCATAATTGTTCTTACTTGCTAAAATGCTGATTATAAAAAGTACGCAAAGTGTTGGGATTTATTAAAAATTTCAGGTAATTGTGTTCTATGAAGATGATATCATGATCAATAAAATGTTTCAGAGTGAACGTTAGAGCAGAGTTGGAAGAAATGGACAGATTCTTCAAAGCAGATCTCGATAAATCTGTAGTTAATACTCCTACAAAGTAAACAAAAAATCGTACATAAGTAATCCCTTGGGAGCATTAGGAAAAATTTTTTCATTGTAAGTATTTGTAAATAATACCTTTGAAGTTCTTTTTATTTTTGTTGTCCAAAAAGTTTTTCACAATAAGTTCGAATACTTCTTTTGTCCTTCGATCTTGCCACTTGAATAATTGATTTAATGTTGACAACGACGAGTCTGAACCTAAGTTGTCAATACCCATTGATTTTTGATAGCTAATTTCTGTAGCATACGAGCTGAAAGTCGTCACGTCCAACCAAACGAAATTGAAACTACTCAATCTATTGTTGCCCCATACTGCGAAAGAAAAGAAGAAATAAATGTATTACGTATGTATTTCGAGCGATCAACGTTGCACTCGTATTGTGTTACTTCATCTTTCTACGCATATAAAAATAACTCACGTAAAGGCGCATTGATGTGATCCAAAGTAGCTATTATGTGAATATTGGGCAATTCAGCTAATTTACTCAATATCGTTTGTTTCTTATTTCCTCTTAGGGCTACACCATCGATATTGTTTATCATAATGAATACATGAAGTTCACTTTCTTTTAATTCTTTGGCAATAAGGCTTAAAGCTTCATTTATATTGGCTGGACAACGAGGTATTTGCAAAATTTCTTTTGTTAATGCTTTTATCATCTAAAAAATAAAAACGAGAAAATAAAAGCCGAAAATGTAAAAAAAAGAGTAGTTGTATAGAAACTTACCTCGTTGATGGAAAAATTACTGTTAAATCCATTTACTCTTAATACGCAACTGGTGTCCAATTTTTCGTTATAAAATTCTTTCAAAACTTCCAACTTTGAACCAAGACCGTACAACATTAAACTAAATCCTTCTCTGAAAATAAAAAAAAAAGGAACAAATATAAATTGGTAGGTACAGTTGAAAAATACCATATTTCAACTCACTTCAAGTATAATAACCACTTGTTGAATTGTTCCCGATATTTTGTCATTAGACCTTTAATTTCGTTTCGATGTTTCGCGTAACTTTTCAAAGTAACTTCACTCAAATCAGATTCAGATATTTCAGGAAGTGGTAATTTGCTTAAGATATTGTTTGAGGTAATATTTCTGGATGATTTCTTCTCAAAGTACTTTTCAGAGTCTAAAATTACCTGGAATTTTTTTTAAAAACTTGATAATGTATTATTAATGCAGTGATACAACTTCTTTTGAATAGTTTTACAATACCATTTTTTTATGAATGATTGTCTTCTGAGGTGTGATACGGTAAGAAGCCGAAGGAGAAGAAGTAATACTTTTTTGAATAGTAGATAACCTATTTCTCTTCGCAGGAGTCTTGTTGTAATCCGAATCTGATTCGCCTTCTTCATAGTCAGAATCTGATTGAATATCTTCCATACTATCAAAATCTTCTTGGTCAAAGTCATCTTCCTCAACATCTTCTTCTTGTATATTTTTCAGAGTCTGTATTTCTACACATTACAAAAATGAAAGATACCAGCTTATTCACATATATTGCGATTATATTTGAAATAGATTGAACATTAAAGAAAAAAGTAGTATCACCTTTTTTCAACTTGCTTCGTGTAGAAATGGGAGTCGAAAGAACTTTGTCATCATCTTTAAACCTAAGGACTCTTCTGGACTTAGGCGTGCTAGGAGTGCAGGATAAATTTTGCATCGTCCTGTTCGCGCTACCGGTTCTACTAGGGGTAAGTGTACAGTCGCCATTTATTACTCTTGGTGTTTTTGGAGTACGACCATTATTCACCGATGATGTGGGTTCTTTTCGTTTTTGTTGAGTACTCCTTTTACGGGATGATGACCGAAAAACCTCTTCACTGGACTGCAAATCTTCTATCGAAGGAGATCTTTTCAAAACAACTTTGGGTGTTCTGTCTTCAGAAAAAGATTCATCTGATGGAGTTCGATCTCTAGACAACGAACTCGTATTTATTTTCAAAGGTGTGACTTTTCCCTCCTTTGATGAACAACCTGGCTTGAGAACTTTACAAATGAAAGGCGAACCTATGAAAGGCAAACCTAAAAAAAGCAATATCACATTGGTGAATAATCCATTATAATTGTAGTGAAAAATATCTTATCGAGTCGCGATTTCGTTTAAAAGTACATTCGTCAATTTTTTTGGAAGACTTCTTGGTAGATGATCGCGTTCTTTTGGGAGACGGTGTCCTGTCTGAAAATGGAACGGAGGTTGAAGTCGGCGTTTTTATATTGCGTGTTGACTTTCTCGAAGTTGGAGTAGTCATGCCTTTGGTAGATGTACGTTTTGTCTGACTTCTTGTCCTGACTGCGATTGCATTGCTCGCACTTTCTGAAAATAGAGTTATGACAATTTCAAAAAAAATGAACTCATTTCTCCAACAAGTAATTTTTAACAATTGGAAGAAAAAATAAATTACCTAATGAAATAGTTTTGCCGCACGCGTTGTCACTGACAAATTCGCTCTCTACCTTTTTTCGTTTGATATTCGACATGGTAGGCACTCACAGAACGGAAATTTTTCAGGAATTATAATATTCATCAATTAATGAAATCACGTCCGGTGATCTATCTTCATTTAACTCATTTTTTCGTCTTCAACGTAACAATGAACTGATGAAGAGATGAGATGAAAATCGTGAACGTACAACACTCAAAGATAAGTATTCATGCAATTGCGCCAAAATACTGGTGATAAATGATAAGAAAAGCCGGAGTCCTAACACTTGAAGTAGATGATGGGGTTAACCGGTGAAAGATCTTTAGCAAATCATATTGCTTTTCCTAATATGAACTTGACCAACTCGAGTAAGTATATTAATTATTAATCGAAATAAAAAAATATTTTATAGAAAAAAGTACTTCAACCCGACCAGAAAAGAAACCAACAACGTGAATCTTCTATCTAACGTCTCGAACAATCAGAAGTCAGAACGGAGCCCATTATCATTTCAGTAGAAGTATAGAAGTAATTAAAACTTAGAAGATGACGAAGACGTATTGATTACTAATTATTAATTATTATTATAATTAATATTAATTTCACCACACAATTAAACTTCAACTTTTTTTTTACCGATAGACGAGAGGGAGAGACTGGAGACTGGAGAGACGACATCTAGTGAACCCCTTAGACCATTTAGAATTAACATAGACCGCGCTTAGTGATAAAATCGTGTTCCA
>FIZT01053960.1:0-16403 GCA_900065295.1 Paracoccus marginatus
TAATCTCTTATTTTTTTAGTAGGTATTTAATTTCATTTCTTTCAAAATCATAATACTTCCCTTTTCAATTTCTCGGTGTAATTCCTACTAGTATTTTGACTTTTGGGGCGTAACCTTTCAAAGTTGAAGTCAGGGAACACCCCTTCACCATTTTTTGAGATAATTCAAAAACACAATTTTTTACTTAATAAACCTTCCCAGTCCCCTTAAAACTTTTATAATTTAAAAATTATAATTTGGGCCTTTAAAGTAGGTATACAAATATGTGGCACTTTTTCCCTTAAGTGTGTTTGAAAACTGCTCTTCTTCAACAAAAAAGCTTTGAAGAAGGCGTAGGTAGGTATAGATACTAGATATACTTTGACGATTTTCAAAGCTTTCAAAGTCTTGATAAGAGAAAAATAGATATTATATAAATGAAAGATGAAGATCAAAATCAAAATATTTCCATAATGAGGGGTCCAAAAAAAATTCCTAAAAACTCAGGTGGACCAAAAACTTCGAAAAATACCCCCTGGCGCCACCCCTATGACTTGGATCGCGTGATATTATTTTTCATTTTTCTTTATTTATTACTAAACAAGTTTGCGCGTACGTCCATCATAGCGGTAGCGTGATGATTACGAGCCGTTTGTTTCCTTTTAATTTCAAGTTTCGTTTCGTAACTAATCTCTGCTGAGGTTCGCGATCAGGGGCAGAGATATACCCCTGGCTCACGAATTGAACGTGCTACAACTCACAAAACTGTGTACGCACCCAGTGAATGGGGCACCATTACATCAAATGCTCGACAAGACCCACGTCCTTATGATGATTGTTATTCCACTAACCTATCTAGATGTCAAAGATTGGAAAAAGGAACGGCTGATAAAGATCGATAGCTGGATACCGAAGAAGGCCGTAATGGTTCTGGGCCATGATTGGGCTACGAAATTCTTTTAAAATGTCGATTATGCAGCCAGACTGGCCACAGTGTCCGTGGACGGAGAGAATTTCTTTGAAATTGACATCGAGCCGTACCAGTGATGTTTTCTACTGTTTAGAAACTAGAAAGTTCACTTCGTAGATATTGTTGCTGCGAAAAACAAAAATAATACAATCGCGTTTCAAACCAGCGTTCTAATTCTGCTTCTCAGCAGCGTGCAACTCGGGGCAAAATTTCATATTTTGGTGGTATTTATGCGATTGCATTTGGTGATTATAATCAACTACATCCAGTGTGTGATGTACCTATTTTTATAAAAAATATAACCAATAACTCATCAAGTATACTGACTGATAATCCATTATCGCAGCTATTTCATTTCTATCGCTCAACAGAAGAAATACGTCAGCGAGACGACAAACAATTCGCTGAAATATTATCCAAAATTGGTGATGGTCGATTGAATGAATTAGAAATAGCGATACTACGTTGCTACGAGTTTACCTACTTCGTAGCCAGCATCAGTGTTTTTCTACCTATCAACTTTTCACAATACGACGCATTTCGCCTGAAGATGGTGAAAGCAGGTGACCGAAAAGCTGACAGGGGTTTCGAACCTACATTAGAGATATGGAAGCTGGGAAAGGCGATAACTTTGGCGAAAAAACAAAAATACCTGCACAACACCGAGCAAATTCCAATATGGTAAGTTTTTGTCGATGTTTTTATTGGGAAAAAAAGAAATCACAATAATGATTTTCAATTTATTGCAGGTTCAGCGACGATATGGGGGAGGAAAACCCTGATGCGCGAACATTTTTCATTTTTTTACCCTCTTCTCTCGTTTCTTATCGATAAAGATAATGATATCGATAAGACATGAATCCTTTTTTTGCATTCCCCTCCCTTTAGATGATTTTAATACAAGCAACAACAGTAAAAAATCAACATTGTTCACCTGCTCGCATGTAGCAGTTCGCAGGAAGAATTTATTCGCTTACAGTTTGAACGCGAATTTTTTGAAACTGTTAAGCAGAAAAAGTGATTTTTTTTCTATTTCAAAGTGTTTTTAAAAGTTAATTTTTACCATGACGTTTGATGACGATTTGGCCAATGGGCTGTACGAAGTTGGGCCGCCGAGCAAACGGCAAAAGAGTTACGTCTGGCATACATTTGTGACGTACAGAAATGTAACCACTAAAAGGGTCTACCTCTTCGCAGCGTGTCGCGAATGCTCTGGTCATGTACAGCACAGACCAGGGGATGGTACGACGAGCCTCAAACGGCACCCTTGCTGTAAAAAAAATGAAGAAAATCGTATTGCAGAAAACCGTATGGAATTTTGATTTTTTAGAAATTTTATGATATCGAAATAAATAAACTAAGACGCTAAGAGGGTCGGGAGGGAGAGGTGCTATTTAGTGGGTAATTTCTACTTCATGTTTGCGAGTACAAATTGAACCATACCTACATGTATAGGTAGCTTATTTTATCGCCTTAGTATGGACAGTTTCTGTGTTGCAAAGCGTACGTATGATTCATTTTTATATACGCGTATTTATTTTATAGTTTTTTCTGTGCGTTTTCGTTTTTTTTACTAAATCATAAAATTTTTGAAAATAAACTTACCGAGATTGTTTATATTTTCAATGAGAATCCCAAGTAACAACGAATACTTAATATGAAATGCCGAACATATCATCTTCCAATAATTCCAGATCTCTCCCGCTACACCGAATCCTAATTATACTAGAAATTTAAGATCTAATTCTTAACGCGTTAATATAAGACCAGACTAAATTAATGGGGCCTAAAGGCATGGAAGTAACCAGAATTCAATATCCTTTACGACTGCCCTATGGTTTGACAATTAATAAATCGCAAGGTCAAACACTAGACATCGTAGGCGTTGATCTAAGAAATGGATGTTTTCTCACATGGGCAACTTTATGTAGCTCTGAGTAGAGTTCGAAGTAGAAACTGTATCAAAATCCTATTACCAGGGGAACATCTCATAAATGGCGAACCTCATACCACTAATGTAGTTTATAAACAGTTGCTGTGACTCCAAACTCCATTTATACATACCTAATGCGAGTGTTACACCTGTATTATGTTATTATAGGTATCTACATTCTAGAGTATGCCTACTTATCAAGTACCTTATCATTGTAGAGCTCGACATGTCTACAAAAATGAACAATACCAATTAAAAATCAATTACGAAAAGATTTCTCTGATACGATGAATATTAAACCCAGGATTTTCCATGAGAGATGTAAACGGATGAAATTAATTAAAATTGGTATTTTTTGAATTTTACTAAAACTGTAAATTTCGTTCTTTTCACCATGCAAAAGTTCTTCAAAAATTTGAGGAATAATCTTAATTCAATTTTTTTTTCTATTTTGAGAATTTTTCAACTTTATTATAAAATTCGTAAAAAATTCTCACAACTTTTTGTGGTAAATTTTCTGAAACTTTCAAGAAATTCTTCGAAAAATTTCGTGAAAAAATTCTTTCTAATTTTCCAAAATTATGAAGTACTCTTTTTTGTTTTTTTTTTTTTAATTCAGCTGTCTGAAACGATCGTTCGTGTCATTGAAGCGTACCTTCTAAATTCTGAAAATGAAACTGGCAAAACGGTCAGTCGTCAACCAAAATAATTGTTTGATTTTCTTCAATTATTAGCATAAGAAATTCTAAGAAAAATGTTTTATTTATATCTTTATTCGTTTTTGATTTTTTTAAGTTATTATTTCTGATGACTTTTCTCGTCTGGAAGGCTCAATTAATGAAGTGGTTGATGGTGTTGGAAGTTCTATGGTTCGGTAATGAAATTAATTTCAATTGGTAATTTAGCTTCGCGAAGAAAGTTTAATCAATAAGTACCTATTTTAATCGTTTCCAAAGTTTCGTGGATTTCATGTATACCTATTATAATCGTTTCCAAATTATTGGTATTCTACCTGCTTACTTGAATTTTTTCATTTAAAAATTCTCCATCGGGAAGCATTTTTCGAAAATGACAAATTATTCAAAAATCGCATTCTTTTTAAATTTTGATTATTTGTTTTTCCAGAGCCGCACAAATGGAGGATTTTTTGCAAAATCGCATAAAAATAAAATCAATTACCGTAACTCTGGAAGAGATTCACGAAGCGTTGGAAGCGTACGGGATCAATGCGATCTTTGAACATGTTGACAACCCGGACGCAAAACCTTTTGAAAGGTAAGTTGCTTGCTGATTTCTAATTAGTGACCTGCGCCGATTGAATTTGAATCAGCGGCGGCTACGAGGGTTTTCTTATCGGAGGCTGGCGGCTTGAAGTGAAATCACAGAAGGGAAGTCATTTCAAAGAGGGGAGGGTGATATTTTTTTGAGCCAAAATCAATGAACAGGAGACTTGAGGCCTGGTTGGCAAAATGAGCTACAAAACTCGTAACTCAAAAAAATTAAGTAAAATGAATAAAAAATGGATTTTCTCGATGGCTAACTCCTCGCATACTCGCTTCACTCGTATGCTTCATATGAAATGTGGAGTGGGTGGGATACTCACACAAACGAAACAACATTGTAGGTATTTTTGGGAATAACAAACGACGATGAACATATTTTAGTGATAAGGATAATTCCGAATTTCGTGGTGTATGTCAATTCAAACTTACTCAGACCTTCTAAAATTGAAAATTATAAAATTTGAACACATTGCCTTACGTAAAACTTTTCGAATAATACCACCAAGAATCTCTGATAACTCCATACGAGATGGTTTTCGGTAGCAAACCAATTCGAATTATGTAATTAAAAATACTGCCCATTAAAACATACTCAAAAGTAACATACTTTTACACGTACTCTAAATCTGTGGCGAGTTTTCCAATACATAAAATACACCTCAGAGTAAACTACAATTTGAAACAAAAATTAACTATTGCTAGTTTACTACCCAATACCCAGTCACGACGTTTATTGCAAGTTTGACGAACTGAGGCAATTGCCCGATTTCAGTGAAGTTAATACGATGGAAATTTGTCAAAACATTAGCGATCCGTCGACAAAAAAAAGACTTGATGATCCGAAATATTTTAGACGACGACGAAAGATATCTTTTAAATAAAATATTACATAAAAAAAACTGCTTACCCCATCGAGCATCGAATAAATAAAATCACGTAGGAAACAAATTGTAAAACCTCACAAAGCGCAGGCAGGAAACTACATCACGAAATTGACGAAATTCAAATTTTTCACTAGCATACATGGCCTGAATCGAACATGGAAGAACGAAAAAAAAAAAACATAAAATTAACATACTCAATTGTGTTCAAGAAAAGATGTGTAAACTGTAAACGTGTAAAGCACAATTAGACGTGATCACGTCGTGACTTTCTCGCCAAGGAAGTCACGAGAGATCCGAAACATTTTGGACGAAAAAGGATGAAAAAATAATTCTAAATAAAATTATTACGACAAAAATAATAATAATACTGCTTACCGCATCGAGCATAAACTTCGAATAACTGGAACCGGGCGAGAAATAAGTTGAAAAAAATTACAACGCACTAGCAGGACAACGCAAAGCGAAATTGACGAAATTTTTCAATAAAATGCCTCGAATCTAACATTGAAACTTTAAACGAAAAAAACGCGTTAAAATATACCATATTCCGCGATGAAATACCAATAACAGTATAGAATGCAAGAAAATATTTGCCCATTGCCAACGCCAAGATGGCGGAATTTAAATGAATAAAACACACCACGAGCACATACGCGAACAACCAGCGACGGACCAGACCACACGCAGCAAACAACTGAAAACTGAACCGAACCGGCCGCGCATGATAACTACCCTGCGTGAACGTAAACTGCGATTGCGTACCAATGGGCAATGGCCACCCTCGCCACCAGTTCTGTTCTTCTTTGGATCCTTTCTTTCTAGAAAAATTCAGAAAATAGACAGACACATTGTAAAACAGGCCATGTTTTTTTTAGCATCACAAAGCGCTACTATCGTCGTTTGAAGAAACTAAAGATTTTTATTAAAAACACACAAAGATTGACCCGGCCATGAAGTAGAATGTTGTATGTTGTGATACGAGTAACGCTATGATAAGGACTTTGAAAACTTGGAAAAACTTTCGGTACTTTCGGCATCTCGGTACTAAAGATCTTTTTTTTTACCATTTTCACCTTAGAATACTGCTATGGACGAAGATGATTCAATTCTCTTCAGCGTCGATACAACTCCAACCTCAAGAAACGAAATAGATGTACCTAAATACAGCATCAAACGAAAAGTTTGTTTACATTATTTTGATCTTTTAAGTTTTACTGTTTTCTTTTGAACCCGCGCAATCAAGTTTTGATTTAATCACAGAGCACTGAACTACAATTACTAGAAGACTCCGTTCCAAAACCTAAACAGTTCCAGTATTTCAATCCTTGTTGGAATTGCGGTCAGCGGACTCATTCGATTAGGGAATGCGACGTTCGAAGTAACCCTTACGCTTTAGAATGGAACAAAGAAATTCAAATGTTGAACAAAAATTATCAAATGAAAAAATTTCATAAACAGTAAGAACGAATTACCTATCATTCCGAGTATTTTTATATTATTCTAACATTTGTGAACGTACAGAGCTGGTCGATATCACGATGCTGATCAATTATCCGATGATCAAAACTGCTTCATACCCGGACCCATATCTCACCGGTTGAGGAAAGTGATGGGTTTAAGAGAAAACGATCTACCTTCGTATATTTATCGGCTCAGATCTCACGGATATCCACCAGCGTGGTTGAAATACGCTACTGTGAAACCTAGCGGAATAAATTTATACGATAAAGATGGAAAAGGTACGATTTGGTACAATTTCGGTAGTGGAGTTCGGGTACTAATTGATTAATGCGTTTTTTCTGCAGAGGTTGCAGATCCTAATGCCGAAGATGGTGAAATATTAGAAGAAGAAGATAAAATAAGATACGATCTCAAAAAAATTGTTCGATTTCCAGGATTCAATGCTCCAATACCAGATGAATGCGTTGATGTAACGAATTAATTTCAATTCTCTTATAAATAAATTGCTACTGTTTAATTAATCAAATACGAATTTACCAATTAGGATTACGAAGCGTACGGTGCACCTCCTTACGATCCAAATCAAAATGTCGAACATATGCTCGCAGACTTGAAAGCAAAAGCTGTAACCGAATACGTTCTGAACAAGAATTCGAGTAATTCCTCAAACGTTACAATTGTGATTTTATTCAATTACGGATAACTCATTTCTATGATTCATCTTTTAGTGAATACTACCACTACCGGAGAACAACCTGCCTCATCGACATCGCCAGAACCTCCTTCTACTCCGGTACAATCACAAAAATCGACACCTGCGCTCTCCAGTAGTAC
This sequence comes from Paracoccus marginatus, assembly GCA_900065295.1. Lineage (NCBI taxonomy): Eukaryota > Metazoa > Arthropoda > Insecta > Hemiptera > Pseudococcidae > Paracoccus > Paracoccus marginatus. The sequence continues at coordinate 7,345 of FIZT01053960.1, forward strand.
CACTCCAACTGTTTCGACTCCCGGAAATGATATTTCATCTAACGACGCTTCACAAGTATATCATTCAAGTACTTTTCATTATTGAAATATTATATCGTTGTTATATTGGTGTAATCTTTATCAGGATTCACTTGTGGAATCACCGAGCGTAACGGAGCCCACCACACCGGTGACTCCAGCCAGTGAAAAGAGTAGTCTCGGTAGGATATTATCCAGTTCAGGAGGTACTCCGCTACTTCGAAGTAAATCCGGACATAATAGACTGCCGCCCAGAGAGAACTTCTCCAAAGATGTATGCGACGTTATTAATTTCGAAAACCTGCCAGAATCTACTGGCAAATTCGAACGTATGCGAGGATTATTGAAAAAAGTGAAAAAGGTTTTAGGAATGCAAAAGAAGACGTGATTTTAATTGTTGTTTTTTTTACCAATTTTTCTGACGTATTACTTTGTTTTAGTGGAAAACTTGTGACTTGCAATTTTTTTACCCAAAAAAATTAATTACATGATTTTTTCTAAATTTTACTACGATTTATTATTTTTTTGTACAACAAGTAACAATTCTTTTCAAGTATAAATATTCTTCAAAAAATAATCCAAGAATTAAAACTAAATGAATAAAATTCTAACACATTCAAAATCAATCCAATACACACGTTAATCAAACTTATATTAAAATTACAAAAAAAAAAAAGAAAGAAAAAAGGGTATGTGTGATGAATGTATATTTTATTCAACAACAATATGTAAAAGGTATTATATAATTTAATATGAATATTTTGGTAAACAAATTACATTATTGACGATTTCTTTAAAGCACGAAACGTGTGCATTCGTCCACACACCCCCAAAAACAAGATTACAAATAAATTGAGATAATTACAAAATAAACCTCGAGGAGGAAAAAAGGAATATATTATTCAAAAGGAATGGTTTCACATTCTCGGTATCTCGTCAGATGAATTCGTAAGCGAAGAATTATTGAGCTCCTGGTGCCATTTGTGACGGGCCTGGGCTACCATCCTGCGAACATACAACGAATCGTAATTTTTTTTAACCGAGCTAAACGTAGGTAATAATAATATTGAATGGCAAATCGAAACGAATAATCTATACACGAACACTGACGTGGCATTCGGTAATCGTATTTACGATTACTAGGAAATGATTGCTAATCAAATGTGGAAGAAAATGCAATAAAAAATTGAACGAATTTCATTCTCGTATTAAACATTCCACAAGAGTAGGTGATAAATTTCGAGATTTCATTTCGAAATTAATTCTTGACTAACTGTAAGCGATGCAGATCGTTTACCCGCTCGAGGCAAATACCGATAAAATTTTACTAATTATAAAAGTCCCGTCGCCGATTCGAACAAACCAGTTTGATGCATCCGGGTACGACGCGACGCCGACGCTGCTTTTACTCAATCCTAATTAAAATAATGAAAACGAAAGAATCCAACACGTGTTCAAATTTTCACCGATCAGACGGCTACGATTTCGAAAACGGCGCGGTGTTCGTATATAGAGATAAAAATTACGTCTCGAATACGTTGCCAAAAAACGTTCAAACCGCGTAGAGTACATTCACTCTTACATTGTCATCGTGGTGCGAACGTCTGAAAACATTTTTCGTGTTTCTCAACGAAGCAGGACGGAAGAAATACAAAAGGAAGCCGATCGCTATCCACAGCATCGAGTACATCATAACGCTGTTGTCGACCGACGACGCATCACCCAAATTTAAATTAGCTGTAACAGAGAAACAAAAGATATTACGAATTACGTCGAATTGATTCTCGAAATACGTATTTGGCAACGATGGTAAAAATAATATGCAGCTTTTCGGTTCGCGAAATAAGCTGAAATCTTTCTTTATGTCGAGCTTGAATCATCGCCACTGCTTAGAAATTTCCTAGTTGTAATATACCGACGGAAAAAAATATCAACTGCGACTAAATCAACACAAACCATCTGTCGAACATGTGTCACTGCCTCGTACGTATAGGTCTACGTCGATTGCAAATTTTCAAAACTTCGATCGAAGCTTTGCAAAAAGTTTGAAAACGTACGATAGTTGTCCAGGGTCAAGATGACGATTTGTAGTACAATTTGAAAATTTTTCGAATTTCAATGAAACCAGAATTTATTAGTTGGCGAACTAGACGGACATATAACTACAGAGACGTACATTCTGATAAAAAATGTTTTACGAAAGTGCGTAAACGAAATTTTTCTACATTAGCACACACATATCGCGTTCGCAATGTCGTAATTCATCCATATCCACGTACGTACCTGCTCATAGGCAGACCATGAAAACAATAATTAAAAATTTTTCATGGGTTCTCAAAATTGTTTGGAAAATTTTTCCCTGTCCTATTACAAAATGTACAGTTTTTTTCAAGTCGAACAAAGCAAAAGTTTAAATTCATTTCGAAGTTTTTCAAGCAGATCTGCAACACGTATGACTCAAACCTATTTGCTTTCGAACGACTACAAATATAATTTACTGTTTAATTTACTCAGCCAACTTACTCAAATCTAAACATTCAGTATCGGTACATTCGGATTGCGTTTGACGTAGCTGAAAATCAAAACAAAACAGTCGTTTTAGTTCCAAATGATTTGCAATGGAATGTCAGATTTTTCAACGATAAAGCTAATTTGATAAATTAGTACGGTAATTTAAATTCTCATTGAAGTTGTAAAGTACTGGCAGCAGATAGAAGTTTGTAGGTGTATTCTTGAAAGTGGTTACAGTTTTTCTATGCGTTGAATTTTGAACTTCCTTCCGTACTAGTTTGTTGTGGTAATTAACGTACTATTCCGATAGGAAAAATAACAACAACACGAGTCGTCGAGTCGTAGGCGATAACAAAACGTACTCGAATCATTTTTTTGTTCATTATCGAGGTTTATCGCATACCACACTTTAAAACTTTACTACCTAGAAACGAAAAAAAAAAAAAAAAAAATGAGAACTTGAAATAACTCACCAGAGACAAAAGTCGTCTCATAGCCATTTCTTGGTTAAAAATGCACTCGCAAGGATTCATTTTGGTGCAGGTACTTATTACTTTGGTATTTACAAAAGCTAAAAGCTTAATTTATCTGCAATAAAATGAGAAGTATAATTAGGTACATTGTATTACGAAATATGAATGAAATAATTAATTGATAACACGGTTTAGAATTCATCTAAGAAGAAGAAGCAGACCTATCAGCAAATGAAAACGTAGCACGTAGACACAGGTAGCATAATGTTGCAAAACTTTAATCGAGCATCAGACGATGTCAAATGTACAAGTACAACTTTCATAATAAACCAAAAATCAGTACGTTTTTGTAAATTCAATTAAATAATCTTATCGGAAAGTTGAGATAAAGAAAACATCCTTTATATTATTCGTCGTACCTCATACATCGGTATTTATGCTAATTACAATGGTATATCGAGCATAAGAAATTAATCAAGCGGCAATCATGGTGTGATTAGTATCGATCAGAAATCTACGATCGAGATTCGACAAGAATGCATCGGAATACGTCAGTAGATACTCAACGTTAACGAAATAATATTTTGTTCACCACTAAACGAAAAGACCTTGAAACGTTGACACAATTTTAACGAAAAAAAAAAATTGCTGTTAATGAGAAACGGGTTTAGAAGAGGTAATCAAAAACCAAAATGTAAATAATAACAATCGGAACATAAATATATGGAGATGAATGACCTTATCAGTACTGCAAAAGTCTGGAATATTTTAGTAGATTTTAGGCTACTAATTAAAATTATATTCTACCAAAAAAAAAACAACAAAAATCGATCAAAAACTAGTAAATCTGAACGTAAAATTTGGAAGACCTACTTTGATCTCGCGAATGAAAATTAGGTAACATACGTATCACCAACAACCAAACAGTAAAGTTTTACTTGATAAGAAGAAGAACTGAGCTGAAGTACACGTTCAAGTAAAATTTACGAATAAAGAGTAATGCACAGTTACCTAGTATCATGTGAAATTCGACGTAGAAGAATTACGGTGACGTTAATATTTACAAAATTTTACAACGGACAAGTTACACTCGCTAATTTCAACATTTTTTTGTCAAAATTTTATTCCCTTCAATACACGCAAATACACGTTCAACATTTCCAATTGGTGTTAAAAGATGATTAGCGAACCAATGAGAATACAGGTTTTTGTATCGAACGCCTCTCTGACGATTGTAGAAACAACTATCGATGTTTATTTTTCGATCTGCGTCATGAAGATGGCGCTTTAACTAAATGCTTCGACGATATTTTTCAAGTGGAAAAAAAATAAAAAATATGAATTCAGATTTCGAATTAGGAATTACTCAAACTGAAGTCATTTTAGAATAAGAATCCCCAATAATTCTTTAGTATACATTTGAATTCTTCTTTCAAACTTGACTCTGAACTCAACGCAAGGGAAGAACTCTATAGTTAGCTGGAAATAAGAAATTCAATCTCAAGGAACTCAACAATCATGACCCCCAGTCTCAGTTGAATATTCGAAACAACGAACAACGCGAAGAACCACATTATTAGACCAAAGTATACTACACTCCAAGGATGTTAATCATTTCTGAATTAAACAAGATCTCGTGATAATTGATAAATATACAATAATTTCATTATTTAAACCTTTGTAAAACTACAACATAAGATCAATCGATCATTTTAAGAGTAAAACCATACGAAACAATTGTTTCAAGAAAACGAAACAAATTAATTGAAAAGCTCAACAAAAACTTTGCAAGGAATATTTTTCATCTATGAAGTACGACACTCGAAGTTATACTTATAGCATGGAAAATGAAACTTTAATCACAATCATCGAGTTACAATTGTTTGTAATCCAAGCCGGTAACTTAATTCAACTTCCAAAGTTTTGCATTTATAAGAGTAATCCCAAAGAAGTGCCAGGCACATTGTATGATAAATTTCATTACCGCGAGGAGTAAATTCAAATATGCACACTCGTTTAGACACATTTTTTAATAGCTACGAAGCTGACTTTGGAAGATGATAATTTCTAAGATATTATGGTCGAACATGAAAATGAAATAGTATGCTATGCTACCCGGAGTATGTTTCCAATTTAAACGAACGAACAAACAAAATAGATTGTAATCATTCTCTCTCGTACAAAAGAGTTTTGAGCGGAGATGCTGTAAAAATCGTTCTTTTGTTGCATCGTAATATATATCTAGGTACGTGTAATTTTTTCCAGAACCGTGTGCTCCGTATAATATATACGTGTACTAGTTATACAAATGACGAGCTCGAGGCACTCATTTTATTTTCTACAATCAAAAAAATAAAACCGCTGTAGCGGAGTGAGCAAACAACGTGCAAATGGTACCTACAGAATATACTTGGTGAAGTTTTGGGGGTGTATTTTTCTTCCTCAAATACTTAACAATAGATACTTACCTAAGTACCTATTTAGAATGTTATCATTTTGTTTTTTGTGTTCTAAAATATCATTAGTTAATAACGTTAATTACGCGTGTTATCGATAAACATGAACAACTTTGAGATATTTCTGTTTCAAAATAAACGTTCTAGCGGTGGGTGATAAAACAATGAATAGATGTATTTTACAAATCTAAAATGGTTAAGTAGAAGTAGGCTTCATCTAGACACGTTTTACATTTTACGTTCAACGAAAAACGTTCGGCAGTTGTTCACGTCATAAACAAACACTAATCGAAATCACTCGAAAACTGTAGGTACAATTTAGCTTAATTATACGGTTAACTGTTTGGGCATGGTTTAGCAACCGTTTTGTCGAGTGCAAGCTCGAAAGTTGGCGATTATTTGTTTTTGAAAAAAATCTAAAAATACGAAATACTCAACGAATATGAAATGAAAGTTGAGTAGAAAGTTTTTAAAACATTGGATTATTTTTCTCGATGCTGAATCAAATAGAGGGTTGATTTGGGAGTGAAGTTTTCGCACAAATCGTTTTCATTATCAAATTGGTGTAGATAAATACGTCCTTATCCAATAGTGTGCACGCTCAACATTGAACTTCAACTGTAGGTATTGTAATTTACAGCATTACATTACAGCTGGCTCTAAATATTAGGTAAGTATCAATGACGTTGTACCATTCAAGGGCGAGTAAATCTGGCAAAACGAATGCTGTTATGATTACATTGTGTCGTTTATGCTATAGGTATTATATTATGACTGAATTGTGTACAAATCGCAACAAAGTAATTAGGTACTAAACCGAACTTAGAGACCATTAAAAAATTTATTCGTGTACTTGCTGCACCTTTGGCTAATTTTTTCAAAGTGCTTCGCGATGAATCGATCGCAGAACACTAGATCAAAAAAGATGACCGACTATAAAATCTACGCTAAAACCACCAACCTATTACGAATATAAAAATTGACAACCTGCATCGAAATATAGAATTAGACTATAGAAAGCGGCTTGCATTGAATTAATAAAAACGAATTCTGGCTTTTGAAAATCATCCAAGTATATTAATTCTCGACTCGAATCATGCCCCAACAATTTCACCAGCATGTCTACAAAAAAATGGGTAAAAAGATTCTTAAACGCTTCCGTAATTACGATTCATTTCCTATCCACTTTTCCAGTCGTCATAAATTCACGGCTAGTTTCTCTCGAGAAAAACGAACAGCGCCAAGGCGAAACGAAATTCACCATCGAATAAATCTCTATAATACATAAAGTAGTATGGTAGGTATTCGTAAATCGTCATTTTCTACAAACGACGCATACGTTACGCGGATACCTTCTTCTATATTTGAACGTTAGGTTTCCACAGAACCACACATTTACCTACCTACGTTGTGGAAACGTTTTTTAAAATGAATTTCCAACTACAAAGCAGATAGAATAAATTAAATTGAATAAAAAATATGTTGCCTATCGTTTGAAATATGCACTTTGGTTAGATGCATCGTACTGTGAAAGTACCTCTTACCTCTATGTACGATTTAGTCGACGTGACAACTGCGTAGCTACGATAATATGATTTGAAAATACTAATAAGATGTATTTAGATGTAGATGGGAGCATCTCTATAGGTATTATATTATATAAGATGAAAAAGATGTAAACAGAGAGCTAAATTAAAGCTTCTATCGAGAGCTTTACGTTTAAAATGGCTTGCTAACTTCACCCTGTTGCAGAAAACAAAACCACCGAGTACCTAGATAGACAATTAATAATGTGAATACGTAGCAAGATATAGGTACGTGCACCTCGAAATAGATAGGAAAATGCTTCGAAACCATCAAAGACGTAACACGAAAATATATGGAAAGCTCACTCAGCGATAAAATTGGAGCTTATTAAAACTTACCAACGATACTTTCAACTTTTATCAATCTTTGCTATTTCTAAGTAAGTAAGGATTTAATTAATTGTTTGAGTTGGAAGTTTTGTTTTTTTTTCACAAATAATACCGAAATGTATATTCCTCGAAATTCTCATGCTGACCGAAAATTGAGCACGTTTTTGAACGAAATCACTTCCAAGTAGGTACACTAGATAGACACGTATACTTACTCGATATGTATATGAAAAAGTTCGCTTTTTCGTCCAGTACAGGTACGATCCAAGGTACATGAAACAATTACGATACGTGTCGTTGTAAAAACTACAGATTTAATTGTCACAAATGAGTAAAAAATTGCACGAAAATTAGATTTTGCGTAATGGAACGCGCATGCGTTGCATACTTAAGTACTGGTAACATCACCATTGGTTGACAATCCTCCTGTGCTCCCCATCGTGAAATTGAAACATTACGATGAAGTATTATTTCGGTATATTATCATCATCGAAGTACCTACCTGACTCTTGCGGATATTATTTACCGAGTACCTTCGACTTCGGGTTACCGTGCAAGTTTTCTCGATACGTACGTCCAATGGCATTCGATCATACGTCCGTGTACGTTTATTCTAGCGAATTGTCCGCGTTATTGAGGTAATTTTTTTAAAAATATTACGCATTTTTTGTAGCTTAAATTTACGTTAGGTACGTCGAAGGACTTATACACGTTGGAGGCAGGAGAAGTTCGGGGGTTATGCTGTTTGGAAGCGGTTGAGAACGTGAAGAGAGTGCGAATAAAGGTTGTGCGTTTGAATTAGAAATTGACGTAAGTCGAAGGTTGGTTTTAGGTTTTTTTTTTCATAATTTTTCTAAGAAATCAACTCCCGAAATGCAATGGTGATTTTTTCCCAAGATGAATGAGAGCGTGATTTTTTATTAGAAGAAATAGGTAGGTACCTAGCTAATTTATAATATTTTTCAAATTGTTCTATCGGTAATAGAAATCGTAGTTCTAATCTCATCAGCTATAAATTTAGACAGCCTGGATGTGTTTTAGTTTGAAAATTTTCAATTTTTTTAAAAAAAAAAGGTTGACCAAAGTCAAACCAAATAGTTCTGCTTTTAAAGAGTTACCTACTCATTTTCACACATATACCTACCAGCTTGAAACCGTATGATCAAAATATTCTCGTTTTATTCCACAAAAAAATAAAATAAAAAAATGAAACTCGAGCAACAAATTTATTTACTTTGAAACAAAGTTGCAGAACGAATAGAAACATCTTTGTAAATACTGGCCAATTCGCCATTATTTAATTTGTCTACCAAGTAAGCTCTAGGAACGAAAAAAAAATCGACAAAAAATCGAAATCTTTAGGTAATTCCTGCCTTTAATTATTTACATAAAATGTTGAAACTTGCGTCTAAAAATCAACAAAATTTCATCTGCAGTTCTCCTCATTTCGCACAGGTGGGCAGTGGGCACTAGGGTGGTCCTTAGAAAAAATTTTCCAATTTTTCTCGGGATCCTCCCGTAGATTGGTGCCTTTACATGAGAAAAAAATCCACAAAATTTTTTAGCTCGATCGATGCATATTTACCCAGCGCGCGGGGGTAATCTTTGTAACGCGCGCAACATCATAATACTTCCACGAGAATCCCGTGGGAAAAGCGACGTTTCTCTTCGGGAAAAAAACAACG
>FIZT01053961.1:0-20989 GCA_900065295.1 Paracoccus marginatus
ATGTGCAATAGTTTTTGGTCGTAGAACCAACATTTAGCGAGATATGAACAAAAAACCTCAAAATTCATGCATTTTTTGGAAAACCCCTGTCATTTGGATGATGGTAGCTCCACCCCCCTATAGGTACAAGAATGGTTGATAGGTCACTAGATCGGAAATTTGACGTAGATTATTTTATGTCTGAGCATTTTTTGTCCTATGACCAATATTTAGCGAGTTACGGCCAAAGAACTGGTTTTGGGAGGCAAAGATCCACACTGGGGGAGAACGCAAACGCGGGGGAGTGGGGGGGGGATTTTGCGGTTTTACTTCTGTGAACCTCATAAACATATTCCAGCAATAATATTTTTGCTGGCAATTATGTTGACCTCAACTCCTAGATTGCCTGGACTATTTCAAAATGTGACAAATTCAATTTTTCGAACCATCTACCTCTGTCGAGGGTTTCTTCGGAGGAAAGCTGAACTGAGATATATACTTAATGTTGGAGTAACTAGAGGGGTAGGAGGCTACGTTGTCGAGAATCAATTTCCACAGAAGATACCCTTCACAACAAATTGTAATACAGGAATCTGAAAGAAGTTAGGTTACTTTTTTCATGCTTGGTTAATTTTAGACTTGAGTTACCAACTTTTTTGTACAAAATGTTACTTTTTTGCTCAAAAGTTACTTCAAGTATTCGGTAAACCAATCTTCGTGAATGGTTCAATTCCATGCACCCCCCCCCCCCCCATTTTTGCCTGAAAAATTCTATATCTACCTCCGAGATGGATTTTTTATTGTTTTCCTGAAAATACAAACTTTATTCAGATTTTTTTCAAAATCAGTTTTTACAGAAATTCTCTTTGCAGAGAATTTTTTGCAAATTTTAAATTTTTCCTAGAACCTGTTTCTTTTTAAATGATTCTCAAATTTTTTCAAAAACATTTTTTTTAAACATTGTTTGAAAACATTTTCTTCTAGGTATTGTTTTTCAAAAATGAATTTCGAACTTTTCAATTCCTCATTTTTTCCTCATTTCCATGAATAAATTTTTGTCAGTCTAGATACGTTCAAAGCTTATTCTAGAATTATTTTTCCTCTATGAGAAAATTATTCGGGAATTACCAGCAAAAATTGAAAAATTCGTTACTTTTTTCGTAGAAAAAACTCATTTATAAAGTTACAATCCCCTCGCCTCTAAATGGCTAAAAACTGTTGATTTCTTGGAAAGTTGGCACCCTGCTTACAACATCTCAATTTACTTTTTTAACTGAGACGATGGCCGGTCGGTAGGTGGTAAGTACACCGTCTACCCTGGGAAAATTATTGAAACTGACCAATTTTGAGAGTTCAAAAATTAATTTCCGACTAATCCGAGATTGCTCAACACGAATCTGGCGTCGGTTTTAGTTTCGAAGCGTTTTTCGAAAAATTGAATTGTCTCAAAAATGCATGAGAACAACAATCAAGTCTACACACCATTAGCAAAGTTTAAATTATTAATCATCGTGCTTTTTCCCGTCACTTTTTGTATACAGCCACATAATATGTTACCCGTCCTTTTCTTTTTTTATTTTTTTGACCGATTGAAACCGATGGTTGGTACACCTATAGTATACCTACCTACGCTTTAAAACTCGCACTTGAACGAGGAAGTTACGATGAAGCATGAGAGGGTATGGGCGCAGGCGGCGCGGCAGGTAGACAGCGACAGCACCCGAGTTGTTTTTCAATTACTAATAAGCGCTTGATTCATCGCCCTAATCAAGTACATATAATTGATTAGGCTGGTAATTATCGTTTACCTGGCTGTTGGATAGCCAGTACCCAGCCATATAAATACACGCGGGATCGGGGTATTGATTTTTTTTTTCAAACTCTCGATATCGTCTCATATTTGTCAAAATAGCCTTCCGTCCGACAGTATAACGGATAACAATTCATCGAACGAGTACTACGTATATAGGCACTAGGCAGCTCATTAAACGGAGATACGAGAGCGAGAGTGACAAATTCGATAGTTCTCGAGTCTGCTCCCCGTCTAGGTATACGTATAGACGTACCTAGTAGGTACGATTACGCGTGGTTTTTTTTCACGCGTCATTTTGTATCGCGAACGGCAACAAAAAGAGATAAATTTGTTTTTGATTCGCGCGTCAAGCACACAGGTGAATTTCATACACTGGACCGGGGTCACCGTGCGAGAAGAGCGCGCGGAGCACGCGCTCACCAACGTACAATGGTACGCTGAGTGGAGTGGAACTTTTAAAAATGCCTACTTCGAATGGATATTTTTTAAAAAAAAAAATATTTCCCATTTGTATGGGGCGAGGGATGGTTTAGTGTGTAATTTTTCAACCGCCGCTGGCGTGTCCGGTGTCCGTCCCAGTTTGTACGTAAAACTGCGGTATCCGCATCTGCACCATGAAGATAGGTATAGGTATGCTGTACCGTACGTGCGTTCGCTTATCTACGACGACGTGTTCGTAATTTCTTCTCTTTTTTTTTGGCAGAGGGAACGGGGCTTTTCATAACGTAATTTTTGTATTATTTTCAAGCATTCGTATAGTTAACAGTTTTTACTGTTTAAACCAAAGCCAAGTTAGTTAGTTGGACAGCGAGCTTTATTCCATTTTGAAGTTAAAGGTGAGGGACAAAACCTATAGGAATTGTTCGGCTTGCGCTTAAAAGGTTGCGCGTTAATTTTTCCCAAAAGCTTGGCCCGATATTCTCCATAGCAACGTCTCGGTGCACATTCTGCTCTCGGTGGCGTTTCTCTCTGTCCATACAGTAGCAATCGTTTCAAGTTGCGTGATGGTATCTGTTGCTTCATCTATTACTAACCCTTGTTGCTAGCTGCAACAGGTGAGTATATTTCTCATTATAACTTTTTTTTTCTTCATCATTTTCGTTTAATATTTCGTCGCCACCTTTTTTTTTCTCTCGTTAATTTATTCTTATTGTTATCTTCTCTGGGCTCTCTATGCGGTTTGTGGTGTTTTTTTCAATTTTTTTTCCTTCCGATACGAGTCGACCGACCGACCGCGCGTAAAATGACGTCGAGTGCCTGTGGTCGAATTAATTTTCGTCGCCAATTTCACCCACTAGTACGATGCACGTAGGTACCCGTTCAAAGACGACCGAATTGGGTAATTTCATTCGTCGATTTTTTGCCAAGGCGAGGTTTGCAGTTTTTGGCGAATTTTGCATTCGATTTTCGAACGTGAACGAAGATGTTTTTGGTCGACTAGTAATTTTGACTATAGATTGGTCCAGAATTGATGACCTGGTTCGTAGATCGACAAATAGTGATGTCGATGTTAGATTTATTGATCACTGATTCAAGGGTATTCTTCGTTAAATTCAACAAAAAAAAAAAAAAACGGTTCAAATGATCGACCCATCGAACAAATTAAAATTACTCGAGATGAATTCGGAGCAATCAGTCTCCACTATCATTCAATTCAGAGTGAAAAATTCAATTTTTGCAGCAATTTTTTGACGCTTTCTTTCTTCGTTTATTTTTTTCGAACTCTTTTTTGTCTGTGTAAAATCTTTTATAATCAAAACAGTGAAATATTTTTCATCCGACCGATGCGACGATTATTCTTAGACAATCTAGTCGAAGCGACCAACGCAACGCACCAATTGCCACATTTTGTAAGCAGGGCACTTGGGTACTCGATACGATACGACGCACTTTGGCCAACCCTACTCACCTACCTACTTTACAAAATTCGTTTTTTAGAGCTTAATGAAATATTTAGCGCTCAAAGAAAAACAGTCAAAGGATACTTGACTCTGGAAGTCGATTAAGCATATTAACGACCTTATATTTACGTCCGCATCCGCGTCGCCCCACCTCTCGTCAAGTCGATAGTCTACTTTATTTTCGTATAAAATCGCGAATATACCTGAGCAGAATTTGCAAAGAATTAGCTTTCGAAAAACTCTCCAAGAAAAGGGTAAAAAAGCGAGCTGAAATCGAACAGTCCATTTTCTTTCACCCTGACAAAGAAGTGTTTTTGATCTTTCGTCGCATCGACTCGTCTGTGTACGGTTAAGTACCTGCGAGTGTCGAACGTGCAGAATCCTTCGTCGCGTCTAACGTCATAAGTATGTATTTCGAATTGTTGAAAATCGTTTCATCGTAAAAGAAACTAAGAAGGTATTATACAGAACGTACGTCTCGTACGTACAACGTATTACGAGAAATAAAATCGTAGGTACATCGAAAAGGTTTATCGAAACGCACACACGTTCACAATGGAAGAAAGCACGTAGGTAGGTACTGGAATTATCGATGAATGTACTGGTAAGAGTGAGATATACGTACCTACTAGACAGGAAAAAAATCGATTCTGGAAACGAGGTCGTATATTGGGCTTAAACAGAGTCAATTGACAAATTTTATTTGGTTAAAAATACGTACGATCCTTTTTTTTTTTTGGAAAAAAAATCACGAAACCGAACTGGCCGCCGTAGAAGTATAAAAATGTCATTAATCATTGTGGCGCGAAATAGCATCGAGAGTTCAAAATATAGGAACTATGATGCTTGCAGTGTGGCTAATTCGAAGCGAACGTAAAAATTTGACTGGAATTAGCCCGATCATAAATCATGAAACATAATCGGCCGTGTCACCCGAAGCATTGACCGTTTCGAGTTTAATTAAAATTATACGCTTTCAATCTGATTCGAATTTGACCTTTTGTTACAGTTTGTAACGTCAATTTGCCAAGTCGTTGTAGGCTGTAGTCGTTCAAATTTGTACGTACGCGCGTCTCATTTTTGGCAAAGGCTATTTTACGCGTCGAAAATATCAAATGATACACAAATAACGCGAGTGCGATACTATTGATGGATTTTGAAGTGGCAAAAAATGAGCATACAAAATTCAATAAAAAAGACGTGAAAAAATATTGATTTTTTATCAAATTGCAAAAATTCTAAAATGGAGGAAAAACTGAAAATTAAAAAAAAAACTCGTGGAGGTCCTTCGGGGTCATATCCTAATAAAAAGTTTTCGAATGTTTTTTTCGACTTCCCCTGTCCCCTGGTAGATTACTATTATCACGCGAGAAAAAAATCCACAAAAATTTTCAGCTCGATCGGCGTATAATTGGCCGGACATGGCGTGTGGGGGGAATTTCTCGTAACGCGCGTGACTTCACACTACTTCCCACGAGAGCGCGTGGAGAAGAGCGTCGCATCGCTTCGCGATGAAAATAACGCAACATTATCCCTACTAAAAAATGCCAAAATACATTAAAGACCAACTTGCCTATAATAGTAGGTAGATTCGAAATATATCCCGAAATCAAAATTTTAATTCTATTAAAGCGCCTTCACAAAATTTTGAATTTTTAAATATCGTAATTTTTTTTTGTCGTTGAAAATTCTCACTTCAGTCTCTGTAATGGGCTTCAGAAACTAAGGTTTCGGTTTCAGGTGCTCGATTAGATGATCATCGAGCATACGGAGAATTTGTTCCATTTAACGAATCGTGATGGTGGTAAGAACTCTGTAGTGTGATGTATCGTTTTGACCGCGTCGAGATACGTCGCGTTTCCCACCAATGCTCGTGGCAAGTACCTTGGTTGCGGGTGTTTCGTATATCATCCCTATGTCTATGTCCCTAATTTTTTCTGAACGATTCGAAAAATTTATGCGAAAAGTTTTTTGCAAAAATTAAAATTTTGAAAAAATTTTGTAAACATGAAAAATTTTGTGAAAATAGAAAATTCCGTAAAAACTGAAAATTCTGCAAAAATGAAAAATTTTGTAAAAATGGAAAATTCAGCGAAAATGAAAAATTTTGTAAAAATTAAAAGAGGTGTAAAAATTGAAAATTCTTTAAAAATTGAAAAACGAGAAAATTTAAAAAAAAAATTAGTTGTACCTAACTAGAAAATACAACATTTAAAAATTTACAAAATGAAAAAAATTCAGTTTAGCCCCCCGCCGGTCACCACCTTTCATGCCAATAAAAATTATTCAATTCTCTGGTCATCTCAACCCAAGTTCGGCCTGTTGACGTACTACCTACGTAAGTAGTAGGAAAATCAAAATTTGGAAAACTCGTAAAAAGTGAACAAATTTTCGTAAAAATTGGATGAGGGATGTAGAAATTCCATGATTTAGAAATACACCATGGGAAGTAACTACCTTCAGCAAAATTGACCATTTTGAGGGTAGGACGGGGTGAAAAAATCCAAGTTTTGCATTTTTAAAGGTCTTTCACCCATGTATTAAAACTTAAAAATACAAATATACATAGGTATATAAAATAGTATATTCAGATCACATAGATGATACATTTTTTCCCCACGATTTCAAGTCTGAAAGTGGTTACCAAAATGACCGCTGGAAACATCAGAATTTAATCATTCAACCTTGAAAAGATTTTTTTTTTAATTCTACGAATGACCTCAAGTACATCCGCAAGTTTCAGGAAATTCGGTTAGAAACTGCCAAAAATAGAAATTTTACTTCAAACGAAAATTTATTTTTTACCTCCAATGAGAAGAGTGGAAAGAGGGGTATCGAACTATAAATATAACGTGACGAGGTTTCAGTAAACTTTATCGAGAAAAATTCAAAATCCCAAACCAAGGCCGATTTGACGTGCACAAACTTCGCTATACCCGTTCAAAAAAATCTTAAGATGTCAAATAGGTACCTACCTACTAAAGAAATTGAAACAGACAATGGAAAATATTAAATTCCATCACTGAAAATGAGGAAATAAAAATTTATCAAGTTTGACAAAAAATGTTTCCAATTATGAGACCTCTTTTTCAACGAAAAAAAAAAAAAAAAAAAAAAAAAATAGGTACCTACACGCAACGTTAATTTAAAAACCATTTTTTTAAACAAAAAAAAAAAAAAAAAAAAAAAACAGATAGGTACCTACACGCAACGTTAATTTAAAAATATCATCAAAGAGCCAAAAAATGAAAAATTTTTCAAACCCCATTCACGATTTGAGTCTACTTTTGTTTTTTTTTCCCCATATCATTCGTAACCCTATTTTCATTCCAAATACAAATACATCCATTTCGAAACAATCCCTTTTTTCTTCTACCTTAATGTCTTCACTTTCAATGCCAATCCACCCGACTACATATCTGCAATTCGAAACGAAACTCATTACTGCGGAGGATCTCGAAATAGCTACACGAGAACACTCGTAGCAGACACCCTGCACACCATTTCATACTCGCGAAATGATGTACGTTCCATAATTCGTGGACGCGACGCGACTTTTCCCAACGACGAATTACCACCAGTCACGAACACGAAGCGAAGCGAAAAAAAAAGGTACAAAAAACCATCTAATAGGGTTACTTACCGGGGTAAAGCACAGCAGTACATCTGTTACCGAGCCATACGTGACCTAAAATTTGACCAAGTTTCCATTATATGTATAGTAAGCGACGTCCACGTCCGTCTGTTCGTCCGTCCGTCTGCCTGCCTGCCTGCGTACGTAGCAGTCGCGCGTCAAGTTGGAAAGCCACCCTTATACCGTTTTGGAGCGTTACCTGTGAAAAAAAATATATCACCGATATTACGAGTACCTATATATCCTTTCGATACCCATAATGTAAAATTTTGAATATTCATAACTGATAGAGCTACGTGCAGTACGTACTCGTACCTCACATAAAAAGTATACGAACGCGATGTGATACTTGAGCATAAACTGAAATCGATGATGTTACCCAATTTTTGATTCCTTTGGCAACAAAATTTCGGGCTCGAAACGTAACTCGGGGATAAGGTGTAATGGTCGTCTTCAATCATAAAAATGTGATAAAATGTACCACACGTTTATCACGTGCAAACTCGAAGGTGATTTGAAAAAATCCTATTTCTGCGAAATGATAAATATGTAGACATCCTATACTACACGTAATACCGTTGCAAAGGTTTCAAAATCGATTTAATTCGCGTAGCGGGTGATCCTGAGTTATCGCAGGGTGACTATTTTTTAATGCCTTTTCCATAAATCTTGATTATCATCGTTGACCGTCATAATGGCAAAAAATACCTTCACCTTTATTACTCTCGCAACGCTACCTTCAACGGTACACGAATTTGAAACGAAAATTTAGCCAACCTGTTCCGCACTAGTTGTACCTACGTAGGGAGGGACCTACGCACAATATGTATGTATGGTACCTATTTCTACTAGATAAAAACTTTATAATTATATTCGTAAGGCGGAAATCGCACGTACAAACGTATCAGTCCGGTTATAACGACTCCGTCAAAGTCAACTTTATAAATACCTACGAATGTAAAGTCGTCGTATACCCAGACCGGGCGAACGCATGTACCTACATACATAAATACAAATACATGCTAATCCTATAACGTAACGCAACGTGACGAAGGTACATCTATGCCATACGAATACGAATGTGGTTTGCAAACTACATCGTATACGACATAATACGTCTACTCTATCTACACACATCGTACCATCTGTACGATGTATCTCGTCCTAACACAGCGTCAAACCACCGCCAGCGCCATCGCCAGACCGACAAACATCTCGCTTTGTCGTCGTGACTATTTTCTTATATACTCGCACGTCTCTCTACCTATACTTCTAGCTCTACCCAGCTACGTTTTTTGACAACGCAACGAAACCTGTTGCTTTATTTCTTTTCCTTTTCCTTTTTCCCCGGCGTCGGCGATAAAAATTACAAGTATACGAGGAAACTTTAGCTTTTAGGTAAATTGAAAAATTTTCATTGAAGTTCAACTTCAAATCAACTCGTCGCTCGTCGTATTCTCGAGTTGGGATTTTTTAACGCGCGCGGAGTCGTTTTACGTCGACAAAAATGAATACAAAGGGGGGGGGGGGGACGGAGACCAGAAAGGGGGTGTGGCACTGGCACAGCAGCACCGAGCACGGGAGAAAACTGGAGAGAATACAGAAAGTCGGGCATACCTTTCCAGCACTGCGCTCGCCACCCCATCGCTCATAAATTATATTATCGTGTTTCTCATTTTCGTTTTAGTTTCTTTTTTCTCTATCTTACTTTCTTACTGCCATGCCATTCCTCTCTCTGTGAAATTCTAGCAGCGAAAATTTCATCAACGCAAATTAACTCATTGTAGAAAAGCAACAAGAATGAATCTACAAGTTGTGAAAAGCGCGCAAATTCAATCTGATTTGCGAGAATTAATTTGTAATGCGCAATTTAACCCTTGCAAAACAAGTAAGTTAAATCAGGCCACTTGTGTAAATACACGACGACGAAATTCCACCCCCGTCGAAGACTGAATACTGTACACAGTCGAACGTTAACGTTTAGGTACTAATTTACCAAATACATATACCTAGACCTACCTGCTATACGAGCGATGCATATTATGTAATGTCCTTTTTGCCTTCAATTTCTACAACACATACAATACGATTGCCCAATAATTAATAAATAAAATTTTCGTCTCGTACAAGGAAAGTACCAACCCCACCTCTGAAAATTTTTTTAGAACCAAACCAAACTGAGGCAGATTAATATATAGAGCAAGTGAAAGTACCCCCACAGCCAAAATTTCATGAGCCAAACTGCCCCCCGATTTTTGGAGAATTTTCGAAAATCGAATTTTGGGCGAACTTTTATAGTTGAAAATACATCAAAAATAAGGGATAGGGTATAGCCCATCAAGTGTGGTGAATCAGCCTCGAGAACGGATTTTGAAATTTTCTAGTGGAAATTGGTCCTTATGGTGTAAAACCGCCGTGACAAAATTTTCAGCTCCCCTCCCTCTTAGTCTCCTATATAGAGGGGTGAAACATCGATTTTCGTTTGAAATTTTCATTTTTCTTAGTTTTCATTCAAATTTTTTCAAACTTGCGGGGATGTTAGACACTATCGAGGGCTGTTCGTGGAATTTTTTGAAAAAATTTTTGATCTTTTTTTCAAGGTCAAATGGGTATTTTAAGATTTCTAACGATCATTTTGGTAACCCTTTTCAGAGATGCGATCCCTTTTTCACCCTTAAATGGGTCAATTTTGGCCAAATGAAAATTCCGATGCCAAATTCAGATTCTGCAGATCAAATTACCCCCATCTAGACGTTTTTAGCGATAATTTTGACAAAACCTGAAAAATTCGATTCCTTATACCTACCTACCTATATTTTCAAAAAAAAGTGGTCAAAAAAACAAAAATTTCAAGTTTTGCCAAAATCATCGCGAAAAATGTTTAGATGCGGGTAATTTGATCCACAGGAACCGAATCTGGCATTAGAATTTCCATTCGATCGATATTTACTCTTGCATTCTGTCAAAATTTGAAATTCTTATGGTAAAAATTCAATTTTTGAAACTTTGGGCAAAACTGTCGCAAAAAAGACTCATAAAAGAGTAAAATAGCTCGCAGAGCATGATTTCGGGATAAGTTTCTTTCATCGATTATAATTTGCTTCTGAAATCTGTGGATAGAAACTTGGGATCTACGATTTTTCACATGCTAAAACTCATTTTTGCAGATTTTGAAGAATTTTTGGTCAACTGAAATTTCAAAAATTTTCTGTTGGCTTCAGAACCACTCTCAACGAAAAATATTTCGCTGGCGGTTTACAACCGTAACGACAAACTTCAGCGGAAAAACTCAAAATTTCAACATAGGACCAAATTGGGCTATCCTATTCTTTGCATTGAAAATTTTCGCTGTGAAAAAATTGTAAAAAATCCAAAGACATGTAATTACCATGCTAAATTTTCTTATTTTTTTTAGATCAATTTTTCAAGTTTTTTTTTTGTTCAAATCTGTCAATTTTATGGAACTTGTAAACTCTTGAAAATTTGTAAAAAAAACTCAATTTCTCAACTTTTCGAAATTTGCAAATTTTCAGGTCCTTGATTATTCAAAAAATTTTTGAAATTCTAAATTTTGAAAAATTACTCAACTTTTTGAAAATTTTTCAAGTTTGACAAATTTTGAAAATTTTGTCAATTCTTCCAGTTCTTGATGAACAGAGAATGCTCCAACATTTTTTTGCTCGCTGCGATTTGAAGGAGCAGAACCATGAACATGATTCAGCTGCAATTATCTTTTTTCTATTCAAGTTTGTTGAAATTTTTAACCACTTTTACCAAAATATCTTCGAAGGGGCGATTTTTCTTTTTGAAAAAATTCTTAAATAATATTTGCCTACCATCTGACTAATACTTTCTGCAGAAATTAAAAAAAAAAATTGAATCCCTTCCCACGTCACAAAAAAATTGAAGTGGTTTATATCAAAATAGACTTTCGGCCGAGTTTCGTCTAAATCGAGTCAAGGACACATTTCACCATCTTACCAACGAAGGCTCTTTGATATTTTTCGAAACAGGGGCGGGCGCGTTGAAACCTATTTTTTTCCCCAAATCGTTTTCGCGTCAAAGGAAATGTAGACTACGTACCTACGTAAAGTTACGCGTACTGGCCTTGGTTAACCGAAGCATTAATTTAACCGTTTTAGCCGGAGGTTTTACGACCAGGTACACGAACCGCTGGCACATCTCTCGTCTTGACCGTATTTCCGCAAACAAATTCGCGGGTGCGAAATTATGTACGCAAGTTTTTATCGTGTAGGTCTACGCAAGTATACATCTATTCTTTTTCCCTCGCTCGCCGCGTTGTTTTGCCTTTTGCCGGCGTTAGCGTTCGTCGACGAGCTCGATTCGTTGCTTAAGTAAATTTAAAACGCGAAGCGAGAATTTTAACGTTGATAAAGCGCGTAAATTTTTCACACAAGCTTGATTCGTTTATTTAATAAAGTATGAAAATAAAACAAGCTAAGCCAACCAACCGAGAATAGATTACTTTCAAAGTAGGGGTAAAGTTACGAGCGGTGCTGGCCCGACTGGCCTAAACTGTACCGTACCGTACCGTACCTGCGCTACGGTAGGTGTTCGAATGGATGATTTAGACTGTTGATACCGACGTAGCTACATAATATTGTAGGTACCTACTTATACCGAAATACTTAATTATCTATCGTTTTTGTTTGTAATGCCGTGAAAATTGAACAGCCTTTTTCTTTTCAAAATGTTGCAATACGATCCTTTTTACGTACTTACCCAAATACCCAGCTATTCTATTCATTTTGCGGCGTGTTTCGATGTAATTTTGTTTTATTTATTTATTTGTTGTTTTTTTTTTTTTTTTGGTTGTGAAAACGGATTTAAAATTTCATGAAGTCTCGAATCGTTTAGGTAGTACTTACAATATATAAGTCGTACGCGATGCACGAGATGCTTTAATTAATTCCAGAGAGGTACCTACCTACAAAAAAATATATATATCTAACATAATAATGTTACGACTTTTTTCATTTTCTCAAAACATTAATCATGTACCTCTATTCTAGCTAACGACGTTGGTATTACAGTATATAGGTGCCTTGCCTTCTACGTCTTTCTTTCAAAAAAAAAAAAAAAACTACCGGGTAATTTGTGCAATATTGAGACTATTATACGTTGTAGGACTACGAGCGACGACGATTCGAGAGTTTGAGATTTCTTCTCTCCTTTTGTTGAATTTTTCTCTTTCTCTTTTTTTGCCCGACTCAAAAATGTATACTACCATTCATTATTCCGCAGAGTATATACGTAGACGTGTCTACCTCCACCTTTCCATCCACCTTTATCGACTAAAAACGGGCAAATATTTCGAATAAATTTGGCTATGAAAATGGGAACGTATAACAGTAACGTGAAATAAGCGCAGTACGAGCGACTCGAGCGAACGGATAATTAATTTCATTTATTTCCATTTCTTTTTCTTGCTTTCTGTTTTTTTTTTTTCTTTGCTTCCTCGTTTATATGGGTAATGTATAGTTTTTCAAGTACCCTATTCGACGATAAACAAGCGTAGGCTAACTAGGCATGCTCATGTACTTTTAAAATGAGGATCTGACTCGTTTTTCTTTCTAAGGTATATTATACGTATTACGTACTTTGTAATGTTGACTACATAATTGACTTTTGAACAAGGTATATTTCGAAATGAATTTTTAAAAAATAAATAAAATCCAATTTTCAAGATAAATTAAAAGAATGAATTTTGTAAAACGAAAATTTTATATTTAAAAATAGTATAAAGACCATTCATTTAAAAAAAGAAAAGAAAAATCATCAATTCTACAAAAAAAGCGTGAGGTGTGAGACCCGACAGAAGCGAAGCTTCAGTTGGATGATCGTTTTTGTAGGTAACGTTTGATGTGAAATGATTAATACTGAAATTATAATGAAAAAAATTAATCAAATTCCCAAAAAAAGTTATCGTACCTACTAATTTTACAATTTTGAACAATTTGGCAATTTTTTAAAAAATTGACAATCTTATAAAATTGCTAAATTATTCAAAAGTGTAAAATTTTTAAATCGTGAAAATTTTTCAACATTGAAAAATATTCAAATTCTTCAAAAGTGCCGAATTTTTCAAAACCATTCAGAATTGATAAATTTTCCAAAACTGTCAAAATATTCAAAATCACCAAATGTGTCAAAACTACCTATTAATTTTTTGTAATTCTTCAACATCATTCAACAATTTTCCAACAATGTCAGTCAGTCTTTCTAAAGTTTCCAAATGGTCCAAAATCGTCAACTTATCAAAATTTTCCAAAACTGTCAAATTTTTAAGAATTGAAAATTCAATTTTTTCAATAATATATCAAAATTTCCTTAAAATTGTTATATTTTCTAAAAATAAAAGATTTTTCATAATCGTAAAAATTTTTAGAATTGTTGAATTTTCCAAGACCGTAAAATTCTTCAAAATTACCCAATCGTTAAAAATTGACAAATTTTCCAAACCTGTCAAAATTTTAAAAATTTCAAAATGTGTCCAATCTTTTAATTTTTTTATACACTGAAATTCTTCAACATTAACAATTTTCCAAAAATGTCAGTTTTCCTGAAATTTCCATATGGTCCAAAACTGTAAAATTTTTCAAAATTTTTCAACTTTTCAGAATTGCTAAATTTTTAAAAATTGCTCAATAGTTCAAAATTGTAAAATTTCATTTTTTCAAAATTTTGAAATTTTTTAACCAATTTCTTTAAAATTGTCATATTTTTTAAAAATAAGAAATTTTCTAAAACTGTCAGACTTTTCAGAATTGCTGAATTTTCCAAAACTGTCAAATGCTCAAGTGTTAAAAATGGTGAAATTTTCCAAACAAAATTTTGAAAATAATAATCCCTTATTTTCTTACCAATTTTAGTGGGACATCACTTGAAAAATATACCCTTCTCGATGTGAAGAACAAAGTACATAGAAAATCTATATTCAGCTTTCGAGTACCTATCTAAACTTTTGTCTCTGGAAATAAAAAGGATAAGGAAACTCTAAAGCTTATAAAATCCAAGTTTCTTGTTGATCTGTTGTAAAAACGTGAACGATGGTAGGGTGGCTTTCGAAAAAAAAAAAAAAAAAAAAATGAAAAAAAAGGACTATTCCATAAAAAAAAAAAAAAATGAAAAAAAAGGACTATTCCATATAGGCACTTTAGCCAGATATACCATACATGGGAAAACAATCCTTTTAAAATACCCAGCTCTCTACAAAGGTAATTACACTTGCTTAGCATAAACCAGCCAACGTACATCTACCTACGTTGCAGTCGGTTGCATTTTCTTAGGTCGAAAGGCAACATTAGTAGATTGAGTGAGAGGGTTACACGAGCAGTAGGTAGTACGTATGTAGGTAGCCTAGGTACGTTTATTTACTATTCATACTGCATAGCAAGTACCCTACCTATACTTGTATGTGCTACACCGAGATGATGGTTTTTTTTCTTCAGCGACCTGCGGACGAATTTAATTTAACGACTGTATAAGCTAGCTGGGATTTTCAAAAGAAAGAAATATCCGACGATATATGCCAATCCGCTTAGGCACCTTTACATTTCTTATTATTTTTCATTCCGTATCACGTGTACGCGCGGCGGCGTTATTTTTTCTTCTCATTTCTTTTTCTTTTCTTTTTTTTTTCTTTTATAAAATATATCGTAAAGAATTACTCGTCGCAAAACATCGAGCTAGGTATACCTCCGCTAAATTACCCCTCATCTTTTTGACGACATATCTGTGTACGCAGCGTGCCGCACCGTCGCATTGCGTCGAGCAAATGCTTTTTGGACATATACGTCCGTATATAGAGGATACCCTGCCTCATCTTCACTACCACAACGTCCATATATACCTACACTAGGTGTACGCTCTCGAACTGTGAGAAATCTCGAAACGTCACTAAAATATACCGTAAAGTTATACTTAATACTGTGGAAAAACTTGCAGTCAACTTCGACGAGCAACTTTAAATCAAGTTATTTAATCTGTATCGTAATACGGCGAAAACAGTACTAATAACTGTGTTCGTACCCTCTGGTTATATTTTCTTGCTGGCAAATCTTCAGCTCGCCTGCCTTCTTTGGTAATTACTCGTACCCATACCTTCTTAGGTACCTAACTCTTTTGTTGACCTGTAAATTAAATTTTAAAAATTTAATCGACAAATAAGCCATCATCGTTACCGAGAGGCTTTCTTCCGACAAGCAAATTAATCCCCTCAGTATAACTGTATTTTTGATAATTTATCTAATAGGTATCACGTTCATACCTATATAAATACTTGATAAATATTTTTTTCGCGAATATTGCGCCTGAAAACTGAAGCGAAAATATTATGTTCGATTATTTTAAATTTTCAGCAAGCGGACATGAAGAGTAAGTGGTATTTGGAGGGGGGGGGGCAAGAATCAGTTTTTCGTACCTATCTATACATATTACGCACGTGCAAAATTACAAAATAAAATTCTACGTGGTGCGAGCTTGGACGATACTTCCATTAGCGAAATAAACCGTGGACGAGGCCGATACGCGCGGCAAAGGCGAGAAGTTATCGGTCATTGCGGTTGTTCAAGGCCAGCATACCTATATACGTATCGCTTACACGCTCCGATTATATACGTAAAGGTACGCTAGTATCTTCGATGAAATATTAATTTAGAAAGCAATATAACCGAACTTTTGGCGAACATCTCGTGCCATGCTATTGGCATCTGAACCGTCCTACGTACGTTGGTACAGTCAGGTGGTATACGGTCGGCGTATACTGTATACGTCTACGTACGTTGCGTCGGTTGCTTATTGCTCGCGAAAAATGGAGGCAAGGTGGCAGATCTGGGTACGCGTATATCCGGTATTTTGCGGAAACTCGAGGCGAGAATAAAATTCGCTCGAACATTTTATTCGTTTAATGTACAACAATAAGTTGTTTCAACGCTCAGCCTGCCAAATTACTTAACGACCGCGTTCACGTTGCTTTGTGAAATGTTTCGAAAAACACCAGAATGCACTTTGTCGGCGTGCTGTTTAGGTACAGCGGAGAATTTTTATACCATCGGGTGTCTTGATTCGCGATACGATGTATTTTTCCCAAAAGGATCGCTTCCTTACAGTCCAGCAGAAATGATCAGTTCCCTTGTGAGAATAAAACGATTGTAAAAATGCTGAAATTCAAAAATTTTTAGGATCTCGAAACTGAATTTTTTTTCCAAGGTTGATTATTGAAATAAAAATACAAAATTACCTACAAAAGTAATTTCTTTAAAATTAAAATTAAATTTTGAAAAATTGAAATTTTTGAAAAATTAAAAACTGGAAAAAATTAATCGAGAATTCTATTTTTGAAAAATGAAAAATCGAATTAGAGACATGAAAAAATTGAAAACTCAAATTTGAAAAAAAAATAAATAAAAATCGAAAAAATTCTAAACATCGAACTTATCAAAACAAATTTACAATGCTTAGTTGCAAAAATCAGCATCGTATTTACATTCGACAAGACAAACTTTCAACTTGACACATACACGGTTCTATTATGTAAAACTGAAACTCGAACGAGAGCGAAAACGAACCCTAAAGGTACGAGAGCGGAGAAGGGTTCTGGTATTTTTATCGTGTGTAGTAGCCTAACCGCGCGCCGTGCTGAGCCGTCGAAATCTTCCTGTAAACATAACCCACACGTAGGCCATTTGGCACAAATTTTCTACCCATCCGTATTCGAGTAAACTTTTACGCCATTTTGAAAAATTAACCCTCATGTTTTTCAATTTCTCCCTCATCGACGAGAGTGTTAATTTTTAATGGTAAATATAGGTGGTCGTGTCTCGAAGCGAAAAGATAATATATTATTCTAATAGAATTCCAGTTCGTGGCATCTTCGTACACGTATTATTAGTATACCATTATTACCTGTTATCATTATTGTTATTATCATCGTCGGAATTTTCTAAACATTTTATGAAAACATACGGTGAATTTCGGTCGCATATTCGACGCGACAGCGTACACGATATTCCGATATCGTTCAATTAGAGCGAATTGGTTTTACAATGTAGCGAATGATCGATGGACGACTGATGAGCGTGACTCCTGGCGCAGAAATCACCCTCCTCCACACGTACGTGACTTCGCGCCGCGTCGCACAATTTTGTAGCTGCAGCGATTCCATTCGACCAAGTAATATAACTATACTTCGTTAGTTACTTATTCGTGAAAAAATGCACGGTATTCGTGTCGTTTGCGATCAGGTCCCGCGCAGCCCGCACGTACAAATCTCTCTATCAGCAGGTAGCAACAACTCGTATAGGTAACGAAACTTTGAATATTTACGTGTCGCTTTCGTAACCGATAAGCTCGGCAGTAAGTATAGGTGACGTTGTTCGCTGACTAAAGTAGCTGTCTCCGGTAATCTCGTATTCTCGTATAAGCCTTCGTCGCTGCGATGGTGGCGGCGGCGGGCACCGAAATCAGGCCAAAAACTTGTTGACAGCATTATTCGTAAACTCGCGCGCAACGGAAACGATACGTTGTCGATGCGACGCGATGTCGGTGTGTAGGTATCGTACTTCCCTAACCCTGTACAGATGACGTAAATGTAATCCGACGCTCGGTAAGAATCTTATCAAAAATCAATTACAACTTTTGGCAAAATGGAAAATTTTTTCGAACTTGAGTATACTATATACTACCTATACACAGGCAAAGTGGTAGCTGATTGGGCGGTCTTTGTACGAAGCTTTTGATTTTTTTTTTTCGAAATACCCTGTAGGATTGGTGCCGCTGGTTGAGGAAAACATCTACAAAAGTTTTTAGCTTGATTGGTCTTCCAATTTGGAATCAGTGAGAATCACTTTAAAAAGTCAGAATTGCAGTATTGGAGAATCAGTGGAAAAATTACTGAAATTCCAGTGCTTTTTCACTGATTCCAATTGAGAGAGTGGTGCTATAGTTAAAGTACTACCTGAATTAGAATCAATGGATATCACTGAAAAAGAAATCAAAGTCGCACCACATGCAAAAATGTGAAAAAATCACTGCGATTTCGGTAAATTTTGACTGAATTTTGGTAAATGTTACTGAAATTTTGGCGATTTTCACTCAAGTTTCAGTGATTTTTCATCGATATTTCAGTCAAAAAAAAAATACTGAAAAAATCAAAGAAAAGTCACTGAAATAGTTAGTGCCTTTCACTAAAGTTTTGGGTGATTTTCACTCAAGTCAAGTTTTAGTGATTTTTCACTGATATTTAAGTCAAAAAATTACTGAAAAATCAGGGAAGAGTCACTGAAATATCTGCGAAAACATTATTGAAATTTCAGTGACTCACTGAAGTTTTGGCGATTTTCACTCAAATTTTAGTGATTTTTCACTGATACCTCAGTTCAAAAATTACTGAAAAAAATCAGTAAAAACTCACTGAAATTCAGTGATATTTTTACTGATTGGCTCTTGCTGTAATTTTCACTGCAGATCAATGATTTTTCACTGACTGCAAATGAGAGAGTAGGTACTAGGTAGGTAAGACAAAACTTGGATATATTGCAAAACAAAAATCGATTCTTTTCTCTCATTTAGAATCAGTGAAAATTTCACTGAAAAAAGTCAGAATTGCATCACGGGCAAATCAGTGAAAAAATCGCTGAAATTTCTGTCAATATCACTGATTTTCAGTCAATGAAAATTGCTAAAAAAATCAGTGAAACTCACAGAAAAATCACGGAAATTTCAGTGATTTTTTAACTGATTTGCCTGTGGTGCAATTCTGCCTTTTTTCAGCGATTTTTCACTGATTACAATTGAAAGAGCTTGATATCTAAAAAAAAAAAGAAGGGAGAAAAAAACCAGCAAAAGAAGGCAACAAATACCAAGGTACATGTGTATGTATACTCAATCGTACGGAACTTTTTGTACACGGCGGATATTTTAGCCGTAAAATAAACAAGATCGAATATAAACGCTGTGGCAACGTGACCGGGAAGTTTTAAGCTGCTCCATTTGATTTAGTCGACTATGTCAAACATTGTAACAGATCAAACCATTTTATCTTATGCAGTGGGTCGTTTTAGAAGGCTGTATCGTATCAGCCAGGCTCGTATCCGACGGCCTACCGTATAGTAAAGTGATTAACGAGTATACGATGCGATATATACGTATAAATGTAGTACGAGTATATACGAGCAGCAGTCCGCTCTGCGTAAGGATTACGGCATTAAACAAAGCAAAAATACCCTAAGGCCGGCACCAATTTCGCAAGAACTTTGTTATCAAATGATTCGTCGTCGTCGTATTTTATTGGCTCGATTTTATCTTGGGCCCATTCTCTGTGGGTTTAATTGCGCGGCACAGGCCATGATCCGCATGTGCCGAGCTTGGCAATCGGTGAGGTTCATTCGCGTGAGTGCTCATATAGTATCTACCTAGTACCTAGTACCTATGTAGGCCTACAATCCATACATACGTAGATATACATATTTTTCTCACGACGGACGAATTTTTTATCATAAAAAAGCTAAATACGAATACAAGTTATTTATCGTCGTCATGGCAACACTTGCGGGGGCCGGGCAGGGAATTTGAAACTTAAAATCGCGTTGAAATATATAAGTTTTGCTGCGATAATCCCCTATTAGAAACAACATTAAGGGCGGCGAACCAATTTAATACCGAGTAGCTTTCTAAGTACATAGCGAAGTGAAACTTTCCATCGAAACGACAATCTAAAAAGTCTCCATCGGCGGATCTGAGGCGGAGATAATTTTCAGCCGAATTCTCGAAAAATATTCCAGCTATTGCGATAGCATCGACTGACAATGGGCCAACTAAAAACAGGGCCAAAAAGTCAAAAATGTTCGACACATGGGATCGATAGACCAACAAATGGAAACATGACCTTCCTATAGGTCATCCTCACTCCCTTCCAAGCCTCATAATACGGATTTTCCGGTCATTTTTTGTTCAACCAAGCTACAGGCCCTCAGCCCTCGTCGAACCACTTTGGCAGGTACTTCCTCCAGTGAGGAAGCTTTGCTATTTACAATCTCAAATACCTATAACTAAATCGTGAGGTTTTTGACGCTTAAGGCGCCTAACTTGTGTGCTATTATCTAGTAATTGTATAACTTTTGTATTTACATGTCCGTGAAGGCGCTCCTCATGTCTGTCGGCATACTCATGGATGACTTCGTCAATCCACTTGATCCTCAGTTCTGCATGCAGCGCTTCATTTGTTTGAAACCACCTCGCTCCTGAAATAGTTCTCAAGGCTTTGTTTTGCACAGTTTGAATTACTTTACGGTTTGAAGGCTTAGTGCATCCCCATAACTGTATCCCGTATGTCCATATTGGTTTTACGATTGTTTGATAGATGAGTCGCTTATTTTCGAGCTTCATCTTCGAGTGTCTTCCAATCAACCAATACATTTGACGTATCTTCAAGTTGATTTGAGCCTTTTTCTGGTCAATATGGTGCCTCCAAGCAGTGACGAACCGAAGGTATTTTCTAGGGGGAGGAGAATTAGTGAAAATCCCAACTGAAATTTTCGAAATTCCCAACTGAAATTCTTGAAATTCCCAACTCCCATCTTTCACTGGGAAAAAAACTGACAATTTTCAACATTTAATAGTGTGAACTTGCTGGTTTTATAG
>FIZT01053970.1:0-11796 GCA_900065295.1 Paracoccus marginatus
AAATTTTTTCGGGATGTCCCCCACTCAAAGTAAACTACCCCACCGAATTTGGTCAAAATCCAAGGTATGTTTTTCATTTCACTCCATCCTACTACACATACAAACCCGTAGGCTTCGTTGAAACGATTCCCCCTCAAGCCCTCACTCCCTCCACCCTAAAGTAAACTATCCTAAGATAGTTTTTTTTCGAGGGGCAAGAGGGATAACAAAAGGAACGCGCATGTATAGTATATAATTTTACCGAAATTCGCCATATTGAAAAAATGCAAATTATATTTTCAAATTAGAGGTTAAATCGGGTTCACGTATATAAAAACTTATCCCGAAGACATAAATTATCCGGTTATTTCCTAGACAACTTAGCAGATATTTTATCATACCTAGTAATTATTTTCGAGCTCTTATCCCCCTATCGCTGTTTTATCACGAATAAAGAATTCGCCATAAAAACTTAGGTACGTATAGTCGTATACCTATGTACGTACTACGTACTTAGACTATAAGGTACCTGCATGCTGTAAGTTTAATCGGGTAATAACGTAAACATTTAACGCGCGTAGCGTAAGAAAATATTGTCGCTTACTCTGCTATTGCCTGTCAGCTGATTTTTCTGCATCATCATTTGAAATGCTTCGTCAATTTTCGAAAATTTCGCTTCGGTTCGAGGCGTCAATTGGTATTCGGTGTCTCCCTCCGGACTGTCCGGACTGCAAGCACCGTTTTTGTGCTCTTTCTTATTCAAGGCCTGCGAATAAACGTACTGATACGGATTATTTATATGTTAAAAATACACTGTTGGAAGTGCCGCTAGGGTACTACGAAATTTTTATCCGAATATTAAACCGACGTGTCATTTTGGACTTGAAGTGTAATTAAAACCATACTGTTATTTGGCTGACTTTTATGCAGAGATACTCGTTGTGATTAGATAATACATACGTCGAGGAAGAAAAGGTTGACTTTTCAAAGCTGGCTTTAGGGTATAAACATAAAGTGACCAAAGGAGTAGAGTATATTTTTATTCAAAGTAAAAAACACACCTTTTTTAAATGTCAAGGAAATGATTCGAATAGAATGATAAGCATCAATTATCAATTTTTTCCACAATTTTTTTTTTTTTTTACACGGAAAATGCACGAGATAAAATTTCAAGTAAAACGAATACAACATCTCTCGGCCAATGCAAAAGCGACGTGTTTTTTTCCCCAAATAAAGAAGTATTGTAAAGAGCAACCCAAGCTGAAAAATATAGCCGATTTTCAATTGGTAATTATTTATATTGATACGACGGAATACATCGAATGTGTCGGGTGATAAGGCTGATACGAGAATTTTCCCGCGATTAACCTTATCAACTCGACTGATTTTCGTCTTCACTTCGCGAGAATTAGCTGCCTGCTCGCGCTGATTACCGATTTAAGCGTTTGAGTCATCCGGGCAGATATGTAATCTCGTTTTTCACGCCTAAAGTAGGACCAAGTAGGGGTTTTTTGGACGAGCCTAAAACGTGATTTCGGTGCTTTTTCGAAACATTTTTCAAATTTGAGGCGCGGAGGTTGCTCCAAAATGAATTTTGATCAGAAGCGAAGTGATTCGTTAGATATTAGGGAGCAACTTTTGTTGGAAAGATTTTTCTCCATGACCCATTGATCAGGCGGTACATGCGTTCGAAATAATACCGAGTGAGTCTTGGAAAAAATTTGAAATTTCGAAAATGCATTTTAAAAATTTTTTTCCAAAAAAATTGAAAAAAATTTCGAGGAACAACGTTTTTCGAAACGTTTATGATATATATTTTTTGAAATGAACATTTTGAAAAATTTTTGCATTTTTTGTTTGGACGATTTTTTTTTCAATTTCATTAACTTTTTGATTTTTTGAAAGTAATAATTTTTGAAATTTTTATTTCAAAAATTTTGATCTTTTATCATTTTCTAAAATTTTTTTTGAATTTTTTCTTTGGATGATTTTTTTTTTCAATTTCATTAAATTCAACTTTTCAATTTTTTGAAAATGATTTTTGATTTTTTTTTGAAAACTGATTTTCCATTAAATTTTAAATAAATACACTCACTGAAAAATTTTTTGGGGAATTTTTCATCAGTTTTTTTTGTGAATACTCGACAAATTCAAGTCGATCAATTTTTTTCCAATAAAATTTGAAAAATTGTTGAATCCAAGAAGATCGTACACTTCAAACCTCGTATTGGACTCGAAACGTACCCTCCAAAAAGATCACAAGAGCAATCCCTAAAATTAAATCACCTCTCGAGAGTCTCTGCTCGACTGATCACGACGAAAGTCACGATCGACACTTCGGTTTAATACATCGGATAAAACTAATCTATAATTTATACATACTTCAATGATATTTTTATTGGTTAACGATTCGTGCGGCTCGTTGTATTCGGTATACTTGAGCAAAACTTTATCCATATCAGTACTGGCATACTGGTAGAGTTTATTCGAGCTGCTGAATATTATCAAAGCGATTTCACAGTCACATAGTACGCTCAATTCGTAGGCTTTTTTCATAACGCCAAATTTTCGCTTATTGAACGTCACCTGAAAAAAGGACGAAAAATACCGCCAAAGTTAAGCCATTGATTTTCTACTAAAAATTTCCACACTATCTACATCATACGTATGTATACGTGGCTGGCTGTGGCTACATACTACCATATATCGTACCTTTTAGTATATCGAACGCAAAATCAATTATTAAATGCTGTCCTTGTAAATATTTTTTTCGCCCTAGTTTTGACATTTACTACAGGAAATAACCGATTGCGTAAATAATTATACGTACGTCATAATTACCACGGACATTTTTTTTTTTTTTTTTGCCAATCTACCTTACCCTACGTACGACGAATAAGACGGAAAAAAGTGTAGATAATTCGGACGCCTACGCATGCACCGGTGGCCCCACCATGCGACATTTTCTTCACCCATTCGACTCCGTCTCGAAACGTGCCATACCAAAATAGCGGAGGGTTCGTGCCTTTTCCAGATTTTCTTACCTGCAGCCTGATACATGAAAAGACCATTTTCATTCATTGATATCTAACTGAAATTTATCGGGCGGAAAAGAGGTACTTTTGCTTGTTTTTCGATTCTACAGATAGAGAGAAAAAATCTAGCGTTTTCCAGAACCACCCACGACAGGTTTTTTTATAATAGAAGAGCTAGTAAAGGACGAGATTGTCCATTTGACTGGTATTCTACCCGATTGGGGGTAAGATATGAGAAATCGTAAAAATTTGCCATTTTGACTTTTATTTCACTCGCACAGTGTGCAAAAAAAAGGTCGAATTTAAGATTAAATTTTGTCACGGTTCATCAGAGCGGATTCGAGATCGTTGACAGTAATGTTTTTTGCTAGCAGTTTTGCATCTAGCGAAATACCACTTTGCCAAACGTTTCAGATTGATAATTTTGTCGAAGATTTATCTCGGAAAATTTCAAATTCCTTTCGAATATTCCAAAAGATTTCAAACTAATTTTGGAAAAAAGAAAAATTATAGCACAATTTTCAACAAAAAAGTAGGTACATAGTTTGGAATTTGAAAAAAAAAATCGGAAAAAAATACAAAATATAAAATACAAAAATTAGTTTTTGAAAAAACCCATTCCTGTCTACAAATTTTGTTCGATAGCATTTTTGAAATTTCAATTTTAAAGAAAAAAGACAATAACCGGAAAAGTCTGCTCCTGCTAATAACAGCTGCTGTGATGCAGTAAGGAAGTCAATTGGCTATGGTCATTGGTCAAATTGTACCCATATTTCAATTTCACTACATCTATCACGGTAAGAATGATTTGAAAGCGTATAATCCATTTTTTACCCCATTGGTAGAAATTGTAAAAAATTTTCAACTGGAAAAAAATTGAAAATTTTTTAAAAAATTGTTGTTGGAAATCAAATTTTCTAAAAATTTCAAGCAGCAAAAATTCAAAAAGAACGAAAAATTAAAAAAAATTGACGACTGAAAGTTTCAGTTCACGTTTTTGGTAGTAAGTAGGTAAATATCATCGACCAAAAAAAACGAATCTCGAAACCGGATTCAGGGAGTCAATTTACCCCCTTATACGCCTTTTAAGCGACCACTAGGCCTAAAATTCCCAAAATTAAATTTTTACCTCAAGAATTTTGAGCTTTGGCGAGGTACAAGCGTGGATATTCGTAGAATAGAAATTTCATTGCGGGTTAAATTACTCCCATTTAGATACTTTCCACGATCGTTAAAACTTGAAAACTTGATTTTTTAACCATTTCCCCCTAAAAATGTGGGGGGGGGATCGAATTTCACAAGTTTTGCCAAAAATGGAGGTAATTTGTTCTGTAGAATCAGAATTTGGCATCAGAAATTTTTTTTGATCAATATCCTCCCCTCGTACTTCGTCAAAACTTGAGATTTTTGTACAAAAGTGCATTTTTCATCAGGGCCCACCTGAGCTAAAAATCTGAAAAAATCACCATAATATATTGTGCTAGAGTAGGCCCACATTTGTACCAAAAAGAGAAAAATGTCTGTTTTGAAATTATGGTGATTTTAAAATTTCTGAGTAGATTTTTGGCTAGAATGTGGAGCAAAAAAAATCTGAAAAAATTCTCAAAAGTTTGTTACCACTCCCCGTATATACCACATGAATTTCAAAATTTTTAGTTTATTAGGTACCAAACAAAGTGGGATTTTTCAAGAAACCCTAATATTTTGGAGGGTTGTGGGAAAGAGGAGGTTGGGTGGAAGGCAGAAAATTCACTCTAAAATTTTTTTTTGGTGTCCTTATAATAATGTCTAATAGTTTGTTTTGAAAAGTAGCTCTTAGGCAGATTCACTTATCTTAAAGGGGGGGGGGGGGTACCTTTTCGGAACAGTGAAAAATTTTTACGTTTCTACAAAATCATAAATTATTGGTTAATTGCTTATAAAAAAAAAATTAAAAAATTATTAAAAAAATATTTTCGATTGTTGAAAAAAACTTTTTGATTTTTTTTTTAAGTTTCAAACCTGAAGTTTACAAAAAAAAAATTAAAAATAGAGATAATTCGAAAAAATTTCAAAAAATTCAAATTTTCTCAATTTTTTAAAAATTAAAAATTTCTCATGTTCCAATTTTTTTTTTTTTAATTTCAAAAGTAGAAAATTGCTAAACCCTATCGACAATTAGGTGCTAGCACATTCTGGCCTGTTCTTGAGCCACTTTTTGATGCTATTGCTACAATATGCCAGCATTATGTCAGAATATGCTAGCATAATGCTAGCACAGTTCCAAAAAAATGCTTTTCATGCCAGTTAAATTCTAATAGGCGCATAATTAGCACTAGCATCAAAAAGTGGCCCAAAAACAGGCCAGAAAGTACTAGCATTTTGTTGTCCATGTGCTAGCATAATACTAGCATAATGCTGATAAATTGTACTATCATAACGATAATCCAAGCATTCAAGTAGCATGTATGCTAGCATAAGTGCTAGCATCCTGAAATCCAAATTGTCGATAGGGAGAGTGAAATTCCATTTTCGATTCTACTGTTTTCTTTTATTGGGAATATGGGAAATTCCATCAATATTTTTTTTTGGAGGGGGGGGGCTATTGAGATCCCTTTGATTCATCGATTTTTTCAATTTTTCAATTTTTCCATTCAACTTGAGTATTTTATGCTTATAAAAAAAATTAATTGGTACTTATTCAATTTTTTTTGAGAAATAATTTTCATTCCATTTTTGGGATGAAATTCTTCGGATAAATTTTTTTTATTTTGTTTTCTCTTAAAAAACTTTTCAATTTTTTTCAATTTTTTCAATTTTTTTGGATAATTTTATTATTTTTTGGGGAAAAATTCTGGAATCAATACTCCAAAAAAAAGACATAGATTTTGTGGATCTGGAAATTCTGAATACGATTTTAATGCAATATTTTGAAAAATCTTTTGTAAGTGGTGCATGTCTGATGTCTCTGCTCAAGCAACAAATCGAACAAATCTTGATTTGACCTCGTCGTATGAACGCAAAGGCATCGCTCGAGTAAGTAATTAGGTATTATAGTTGAACATCGTAAAAGTTTTTCAGCATAATTTTCTATAGATACATTTATGTATTATTCGTGTGTACCTAATTTCGCGTGTTTATTATTTTAAATTTCTCCTAAATCAGATACATCACCTATCTATCTATCTATATTTATTAGTCTTGGAACCGAAATTACACGTCGGTTTATTATTTCTGTTAAGAGAATATTAACTCGCGAATAAAAATAATGTGTACCGGTGTACGTACGTGAAGGTGTGTATACTTATTAGCCATTATATCTACATGTACAACGAAAAGGCAAATATTATCACTATAGATACGGCGGACTCGCGATTTACACTTATTGAAAAAAAAATGGGAAAAAAAGACGAGCCAAAAAAAGAGATAGAAAGATAGATTTGCGGAGGAGAGTGAGAAAAAAAGAGAAATAAACCAATCGTCGGCTCGGCAGGGAAGTAATGAGGGGTTAATTTGGTAAATCACAGTAGAATAGTTACACTATATAGAATCGGGTCCCGGTGTGGCGTGGCGCGGCGGGGCGGGGTGGTTGGCCAGTGTTAAAAAATATGGTTTCGATTATTATCGTAACACTTTAGCTTTTAGCTGCGAATAAACACCAGACAGCAGCGAGCGTATATATGTACACGTTCGAGTAAATAACCATCATCATTGTGCTATATGTGTATGTATGTCTATGTATACGTGCGCAAAACACCAGTATCTATCTACGTATACCTATATACGCGATACGTAGCATAACAAACTTATCGCGCGTCCCGTTTAATATATCCATGTGTTGTGCATGTATATACGTTCGTAGTACAGTATAATGAGGAGAGAGAGAGAGAGAATATGGAGAGATAGGTTACGCGAAAAATACAATTTTTTTTTTTTTTTCGTGTACGTAGGTATCTATAGAAAGCCGAAGCCAAAACGCATAAAAAACACCCGCCATCGTGCTGGCCGCACTTACACACGCGCGTTTGTTGGTAATTAAAGTGTAAATTAAAAAAAGTAAATCACGCGCGTGTATTAGTTTGCGGGACACAAATGCGCGGCTATAGATCTATGCGTAAACGTAGGATAACCCGGGCCACTTATTCCGACGATTTATTACACGCGTTTATTCCCAAGTAATTGGTGAATTAGCTGTGGCGTTGGGAGGATGATGATGATTTTTTTTTTTTACCTCATTCTTTATTATTATTATTTTTTTTTCTGGTATTTATAGTTGCGAGGTTTTTTTGTGTTTGGAATATTTAATCAGCTTCGTCTTCGTCGTCGTCGCGCGATCGAACCGTTGTCCTAAAGTGATGGTAACGGTTATTTTTTACTTATTATTATATTATAGATATACGTGAGTGAGAAAAGATGAAGAAAAAAATTGACGTCGCGAAACTACGAGTATATTATATAGGTAGGTATATTTTTATTCCCACATCATGGCGCATCTCCTTCGTGCAAGTGAATATAGTGGGATTGCTGTGCAACGTGCGCATTGCCTCTATGCACACTCGGGTCTTTCTCTTTGTCTTTCACGCATTGGTGGAGAAAAAAAGCGGCTCCTTTTAATATGTGCTGAGAAGTAAAAAAAAAAAAGAACACTTGTGTACACTTGTAACCGGTTGATTGAGGTACAAAATTGTCTATTGGCCGGCCATACCATGCCATACTTACCATTCGTATATTCGTACATTGCCGCGACCATACAGTCCGAATATACGCGTAAAGTAGTATATAAAAGAGCTTTCTAGCGTATATTATATTTATATACGAACGTATATACCCGTGTGATGCGAGAATAAATATACGCAAACGAATAGGTATAGGTACTATGTGTGCATATAAGAAAGTATCAACTGATGAGAAAATTGATAGCTTGCTCGTGTCTAGTTAACCGATTTCATATTCGTGACCTGTGTCCGAGTTTTGTGTACATGGATTGGATGGATACATTTTACCTATACCTATAGTATAAGTGGACAGACTGAAGTATATATATGAACATGGACGTGTACAATTGTACATATGGGTATTTGCGAAGAGGCAGAAAAAAAAGGCGAGAAAATTCACATAAATTTAATAACTTGCACGAGATGATCACTGGAAGCTATTTCATTAGCGGATTACTGATGCACCTGAAGCCGAAGGTGAATATACGAGCCATAGGTATAGGCAATATATCGATAAAATCCCAGCTGTTGAGGATGTTTTACGTATAGCTGGGTTCGTTACGGCTATGACTGTGGATTAAGGATTTATTGAAAAAGGACAGCAAATTGGTCACGTCTCGCGTGGCAGAATGTTGAATTTTTTGATAAGCATTGGCGTATTTTTAAAAGAGGAGGTTACCCTCCTAATTATCCCGAAATTGTGTTCAGCATGTCAATTTACTACTGTGTGGACCTTTTTCACGACCATCAGCCTAAAACTCCCAAAATTAATAGACAAATATTGACCCCAAGAATTTTGAGTTTCGAGGGAGAGAGGGGAGGGTACGAGGGTGAATATTGGTCTAATGAGAATTCCAATGCCAGATTCGGTTTCTGCGGATCAAATTAGTTCTATCTACACACCTTTCGGGATGATTTTGCCAAAATTTGAAAAATTCGATTTTTTGACTCATTGTTTTTTAAAGACTGAGATGTGAAAAACCAATTTTTTCAAGTTTTGTCAAAATTATCTCGAAGAGTGTCTAGATGGGGGTAGTTTGACCTATAGAATCTGAATTTGGCATCGGAATTTTTACTTGACCAAGATTGATTCATTTAAGGGTGAAAAATGGGTAAAAAAAATCAGTTTTTTGCATTTTTGAAGGTGTTTCACCCATATAAAAAATTCTGAAAAAATATATGTTGTGCATCTGAACTAGGTACACATTATATACTTTTTTCATAATTACACCTCTGAAAGGGATTACCAAAATGGTCGTTGGAAGTCTTGAAATGCCCATTTGATCTTGAAAAAATGCTCAAAATTTTTTTCAAAGAAATCCCATCCTCTATAGTGGCTGATGACATCCCTGCAAGTTTGAAAAAATTTGATGAAAAACTACAAAAAATGAAAATTTTAAACGAAAATCAAGGTTTCACCCTTCCCTCCCAAAAGGAGTAGGAGGGAGTTGGGGAGCTAAAAATTTTGTCAAGAGATTTTTAGACCCGAAAGGGCCAACTTTCACCGGAAAATTTTCAAAATCCTTTCTCCAGGGCCAATTCACCATGGGTTATACCTACCCTTTCGAATTTTCTATAATTTGAACAATTTTTAAGAATAAAATACAAAATAGAAATTTTTAATAATTTCCATATTTTCAAAAAAAAAAAATGCAAATTTCAATTCAGAAAGAAATGGAATTTTTGTAATTTTTTACCCAATAGGAGGAGTCATCTCAGAAGGTGAGACCGTCCAAACTCAAAATTCTTTCAATGATTACTAATGAGTAAAATGAGTAAAAATTTCTAGTGATGGGATTTTATTCTTTTTAAGGAAGTAGGTAGCTAACTAGCTATGCATATTTTTTTTTTTTCTAAAAAACATATAAAAATCAATCGTTTTGGTTCAGAAACTTGTTAAGAAAGTTGATTTTTGAAAAAAAAAAAATTCAAGTCCATTTCAACTCTTCTCCCCCCTCCCTCCCAAAAAAATTATTAAAAAAAAAATGCCATTGAAAACGAAATTTGACTCAATTATTCATTCTGTTACGGTAGGTAGGCAATAAGTATCCAGTATCTACTTCCTGACTTGATGCAATTCTGGATCGAACTCATCACTTGTGTAGAGAGATAGAAGCCCGAGCGTAGGATTTTCCTATATTTTTTTTCATTTTAGTGATCCGCAAAGCACTTGAATTTTTGGAAAAGATTCTCCTTGCGATGTGTACCTAACCTACCTATTCGACGCTGGTATTTTTTTTATTTATGTATTTTTTGAAACCGCATAACAATTCGGTAAAAAAAAAAAAAATAGGTATAAAAAGACAGAAGGTATATAATATTCCGTAGGTATACGGTTTATATTAAAAATCAAGTATTTGGAAGTTGTTTAATGTTTTTCTGACATTTTTACTGTCGACCTGATAAAATTGGTTTTAATGATGTCATAAAACTAAAACATTAAAACGACATCAAGTTGACAAATATTTATGCGAAATAAAAATATCTTCTTCTTCTCCTCGTTTCAGTAATTTAACGATCTAGCGTGCTCTTCTTTTCGTATAGGTAAAGGTATCTGTATACGTATACCTACGTATATGTATCTATATGAAAAAAGCGCATATACGTGGTATTGAGAGACGTATATCTACCTATTATAAAAGGCGAGACCGAAGGAAAGGAATAACAACTCTTAAAATTTCATAATATACCCAAACTAGATACCTACACCTTAGGTACTTACGCGGAAAAAACCTGTATTATAAATAATCGCGTTTTTATATACCCTTGCGACGACGATGCGCGACGAGAGAAGAGAGAAAAATCAAAATCATTTGGACACGTTTTATTGCGTCAAATAAAGTAGAAATTTCGTTACGATTGTGGAAGGTAGGTACTGTCTGTAGTACTACATATCTATCTGTGTATGAAGAAGAAGAAAAAATAGCCCGAACAACGATTTTTCTTCCATTTCACCGTCGGCGTCGTCGTCGTCACCTGTATGCGAACTGTGAACAGACAACAGAGAGGCAACTACGATGAGCGAAAAATATGTCAAGCGATATCTGTCGTATACGACTGTGCCAGTGTCTAGTGTATAATGGTGGGTATCTAAAGAGATATCCGTGCGTAATTTTTTGATGAAGTTTTGAAGTGTAGAAAGATCATTTACTTACATGTCGTGTCGTGTTATCGAAACTTCGAAAGAGCTTTGTACGTATTTATACATTTTCGATAATTATACCTACACATATACCACAGACATCGCAGTAATAAGGCAGCGAGATAAAAAAAAAAAAGAAGTAAATTAGTTTATATTTTTTGACGCTCGGTTTGATTTTACCGTATTAAAGATAAAAATTTCAAACTGGACAATTATCTATGTATTTTTTGCGTAATTCTTTTTTTCGGAGCGAGAGTCGAAGACGATAACAGTCGTGAACGAGATAAAGTACCTATGCATATGTATGTAGATGTACAGGCATACGTACATTCGTACATTTATGAATACCCCCTGTACTTTGCGATGATGTCCACTGTCCAGTTTCAATGTGCAGCATTCATTAGGTATCAGGTTTCGTTTTTCCCCGTTTTTTTTTTTTTTTTTTTTTTTTTTTTTTTACTTTTTTTGTTTTTCCCCCTTTTTTTTTTTTTTTTTTTTTTTTTGATGACGTTTTGTGGCCATAAAAATATGCAAAAATAGTGGACTTTTTGAAAATGGATGTAGATATGTATGTACTCGTACTTACGTATTTATTCAGACCGAAAAAAACAAACTGGTTCTCTAAACCAGAAATGTAAAAACTTTGAAACCTCAAGCGGATGCAGAAGTGCTTAGATACAGAGAAAATAATACATATTTTTTAAAATCCGAAGTACATGGTTAAAGTTTTCAAAATTTGAATATCTACAACACAACAATTCTGAAAGAAAAAATTATACCCATCAAAAAAGAATGGAATAATGGAATGAAGCTGATATTAAATAAATAGAATTAATGGCGTGAATTGAAATTTTGTAAAATAGGT
Source organism: Paracoccus marginatus (assembly GCA_900065295.1). Classification (NCBI taxonomy): domain Eukaryota; kingdom Metazoa; phylum Arthropoda; class Insecta; order Hemiptera; family Pseudococcidae; genus Paracoccus; species Paracoccus marginatus. The sequence continues at coordinate 11,716 of FIZT01053970.1, forward strand.
AAGTAGATGAATGGAATTAAAAAAAAAAAAAAAAAAAAAAAGGGAAAAATCAAAATTTTTTTTTTTTTTTTTTTTAAAAAA